>JALBCR010001513.1:0-87998 GCA_030710515.1 Abscondita cerata | reverse complement strand
AGGAAGAACCGGGTTAGATACCGTTAGTCTAAACCTAAGTTGTTTTGGTATCATATTTTCACATTCTAATAAGACTCTACGCGTATCAGCAATAATTTTGGGAAGAGGATTTTTAGATATTAATTAATAGGGGCCTTCATTAAGCATCCTCTAAACTAACTCAAAATAATCGTCTTTGTCCAAAATTACTACTTTATTGCCTTTATCTGCTTTGATATAACAACAACTTTTCTCTTTAAGATTTTTAACAATGTTTATTTCTCTCGCGTTAAATTTAAATTTTGGTAACTGCTGAATATTATCTGAAATTTAAATTTTACAGGCTTCATTCAACAAATCAGAAACTTTTGATAACTCGGAATAAATTGAGTATTATTTGTTGTACACGAAAATGAAAATAATAATTAATCATAATATTCACTAAAAACCATATTTTCGTTATACGTTAAGAATTTGATAAAACGCATATTTTTTTGTTTGTTAGTTTTGCAAATGATTAATAAATAAATTGCAATAAAATAGAAACATTATATTAAATGAATCTTATCAAAACGGAGTCAGTAGATTGTTGTAACATGTATAAATTATAATCTAGCATCGTATTTCCTTTTGCATCAAACATAATGTTAACATTGCCTAAAGACTCATATATATTCAACATATACAACTTGCCGGAAGACATAAAGTATAACGACCGTTATGGTTGTATACGTACTACATATATGACGTACGTCTAAATAGTTATTCTACAATTTGCAATTAAACCTTCTAATAGGAAAACTGTGTAAACAATTCACCTAACAATTCAGATCCTAGTAACTGTAGTAAAGTTTTCTGGTTAATTTTCGTTATTGAAATAGTGACGAAGCGAAACATGGCTATACTAAATTCATCTAACATTCATACATCTACAAGAATTGTATTTATCTAAATCTTGAGTACGTAATGAATTTAGCCCATCTGGACTATTTAACGCATATTTTTTCCAAACGCCACAGGTACCGTCGCGTATTATTACTTTACAATATTTATTAAGTATTTATAATAATTTATCTAACAACGTTAAATTACCAATACTGGTAATTATTTCAGACACGCTAAACAACGTGCAATTACATACTAGTATGTCATATGTATTAAAGTGCTTTTCCATTTTTTCTATTCTGACAATGTTAGAATCTAGTTATCTATGAAAACTGCATTAAGTTAATTCGTAATGGTTGAAAGTTTAATCATTTTATTTGTCATCTCAATCAGCTCCTTGAAGATGTGAAAAAGTTTTATTAGAAAAATAATCTGTGCAATAAATATCTTTGTAAATATTCTACCAAAATTAAAAATCCTCTTCTCTAAAGTACCCTATTGGCTGGACGTATATGCACAAATTCAAATCAAATGTCTAGTATTATTAAAAGGCCTTAAAAAGAAAGTCTTTCAAAGTAGATCTGCGGTTTTTGAGATATCGTATTTACATACGACTGGTCTTGGGACAGAAAACACAGTCCAACGATACAGTTCAAATGTAAAAACAAGCGTTTAACGCAGAACTCCACATCAGCGAAAATAACTTTTCTTCCTCAATTTTTTTTAAATTTAAATTGGTGGAGATATTGTTACAATAATTAGTGTTACTTGATTGTTATATCTTAGTAATTACTTATTGAATCAAAAGATAGTTTAAACAAAAGTTGTGTATAATTAAATTATAATATTTTATTTGAAACAAACATGTGTAAAATGAATATTCTAAATATTTAAAAAAATTCAAAAATCTGTGTAAGTTAACGGCCCTTTAAGCTACATAGATTATGCCCAAAATATAATCAGATTTTTGGAATTATAAAAATGGTCTTTGTACAAAGTTTCATAGAAATCGGACGGCTGATTTTCTTGGAATCTTGTTTAGATACGAACGAACCGCCGGCCGGTGAGCATATAATTTTTTTTTTTTGCTTTATTATAACGTACTAACTCTAATTCGACGGAAAAAGTGAAAAAAAAGAGGTTAAAATTAAACCGTCGCTTAACTACCCATCTTATTTCATAAAATGTGGAGTAAAAAAACAACGTGAATGGTTGTTATTTACTTAAGCCTATATCAGAAACATTATCAACAATCCGCACATTTCTACATCAAATGTGAGATGTCTTACCACAAAAATTTGAAATTATACAATAAATAACCACAATGAATAGAAACATAACCATCTTTAATGTTACAAAGAGTAAGTAAAATATCTACACTTCTGGGTTACTAAAGAAATAAAGGCAAAATTGGATATTTATTCTATTTAAAAGAAAAATGAATTAAGTCAATTCGTTGATGAGAAATTTATAACAACGACACAAGATATTTATGGACAAATAGTCACAATCCCGGGAGTATATCTAATAAATAATGATGCCACAAAAACAGAAAAAGTTTTCTTCCTTGAGATATGGAAGAACACCATAAAATACAAAAAAACATGATAAAAACAAATGCGATTATAGAACTAATCGGTCATGTTTAGATAATATTTTCTGTATACGTCAAATTATTGAAAACATAAATACATAATATCACATTCATAAACTTTGAAAAATCCTACGTCAATGTATTTCAGAAAAAAAATATGGCCATCAATGAGATGTCTAAAAATATTAGAAAAATGTGTAAAAGGAAACGATGTATAAAAAAACAAAACAAAAAGGTCTTAAACAAAGAAGGAAATTGTTGAACATATCAAAACAAAAAAAAGAATATAAGTTATTATAAAAAAATACAATATGGCGCCCATTTAAAATAAGAAAGTTGCTATAAATATCTCCAAAACCGTTCTTGCGATAATCTTTTTGAAAATAGATTACAGTATGCCTTCAATAGTGAAGAAACTTTTGTATCAGTATACTCAGGTGACATGATATATCGTACGCGACAGTTTGTAACCACAAAAATGGTAACGTACAAATCACTTATCATCGACAGTTCGTAACGGCAAAAAAAAAACTTTAAGTTGTGAAAAAAAAAAAAAAAAAAAAAAAAAAAAAAAAAAATTAATAAATCAAAAAAAAAAAAAAAAAAAATTTTAAAAAAAAAATTTTTTTTTAAAAAAAAAAAAAAAAAAAAAAAAAAAAAAAAAAAAAAAAAAAAAAAAAAATAAAACAAAAAAAAAAAAAAATTTAAAAAAATTAAAAAAAAAAAAAAAAAGACACCAACAATTCGTCGCTATCACTATTCGTAACGGCATAATTCGTAACGTCAAGACTTTAATCCTTTTTGTTTATTCTACCATAACTAAATTTGAATTTTTAAAGCAAAAACACGAAAACATAACAAAGTTATCAAAATGGTTAATTGCATTATTGTTTAAAGGGCCACGCTCAAACCTTATGGAAAATTGATCTATGTGGGATTTGGCTGAAATTTTGATATGTTGTGGAGGAAGCAGTCCTGAATAAAAGCTATCATTGCGCTAAAGTCCAATGACGAATATATTTTGAGACATTGACAAAAACTGAAGCGGATATTGCGGGTATACTAGTAACTGTAACTTTCTAACGGATCGGCCAATCTTAAGAGAACAAGCTGCGCGGTATTGACAATCGACAGCCCTTTCTGACGATGTATCACACGACCCCTAATCCCATTTGAATTTCTTTGTGGGTAGCCACCCCGTTCAGGGGTTGACGATAGAAGCATCGTGTTTATGTTGAAAGATGCCCCCGTCAAAACAAAGATCGACGTGTTTTAGCGATTAATCGATAAACGGAGATAATATAATTATGAATTTTATTCCAAACTTAATCATCACCCTGTATATATGTACATATTTTAAACTTATTACTGAAACGTAAGCTTTGTGTAGCAATTCTAGGTATTTAGGGAACGCCTATGGTGGTCGATTGCCCGCATCCAATACGCTATGCAGCAAATTCGACGGGGGGTAGTGAACTTTATTTTTATGGCGTGCATAGCCAGGTACCACAAGATTGATGCAGTATGGCAGCACCAGCCTAAGGTTCTGGAACCTGATTTGCAGGTGCAATAATGAGAAACCCTGGTTCAACATTGAGCTGATCAATTTGAAGTTCATCCGTGTCATCCCGTTGAAGCTTGTCCTGAATGTATGATGGTGCTAGATGAATTTGATACACCCCACAAGTTATTTCTTTTAAATATCCAAGATCCAAGTGGGGAAAGTCAGCTAATTCAGCCGCATCAAGACGTACCCAACCCCATGCCTGTTCCGCAACCCGAATTGTTCTACCCGCGCCTTCACAACATTAACTTCATTTGCTTTAATAAGCATTGCATTTGCCAGGTCAGCATTACAACCCTCCATTTCAATTAATGGGTGATACCTATTTATAAGAGCTCCTGCAATGCGATAGAAGTCGCCAAGATGATCTATGTGATGGATGGCAATTAAATGCTCGAAGAACTTGAAGATGCTTTTGATATGACCGTTACGGGCCTCGACAATCCACCTTGTTTTTGTTACCAAACGGGATGCATTTGCATCCTCGGTAGAAAGCTGCTGCTGCCCACGTTCAACGACATGTGGCATAAAATGACGAATACCCAAACCTTCCAATAATGGGCCTGCATCCCTATAGCCTCTATCAACTATAAGGATATTCCCATCATGGAACCAATTGCGCATTATTTGTACATCATGGTCCTTTCATTGCGCAGCATGGCCGTAACGTTGTTTCTGGCGTCCGCAAAATACGGTGCAACAACTAAAGCGGGCTTGACTAAATGGCGATGTTTATGAACCGAGAACGTTTGTCTCAAAATCCGAAAATTGGAACTTTTAGGTACGTAGGCGTAGGTTCCATCGATGTAGGCAATCACTCGGGATATGTTGGAAGTGTCATTGTAAAGAATATTGGCAAACGCCGGTACATGAGCTGCTATAAAATTCTCGCGAGTTATAGCTCCAAAACCAATATTTTCGGGAACAAATCGTAAGAGCAGGGATTGCCGGACCGTAGCTATAACCGTACTAACAGCCTGGCGACTGCTATAGTGAAATATTACTTTTATGAACTCATCACTTAGTCCATGTCTTATTTTGCACAAAAATGCCAAAAGGTCTATTTTCTTAACATGGCGAGAACCACTCTCTATTGGAACCGCATCGCAACATGTATACAGTTAGTGAAATTGCTCTTTTGTGATGGGGGAGATGCACTGAAAATCGTTATCGGAAATGCTATTTTCGTTGACTATCTTTAGGCTATTCTTGGCAACATGGCGCAGTTTAGTTAAAAATGTTTGTAACTCGCGCGTAGAAGGAGGAATGTATATATCTGCTTTTACAAATGCGTCTACCCGTGCGTCAATTGATAGACGGTGCGCATTGGGAGAATCGCATACCATGCAAGTTCGATTTCCAGTTTGCGTAAGTATCTTTAGAAGGAGACAGGTCGGATCTTGTTCAAGAGCATTTATTTCTCTCCCAATGGACTTGTTACAAGCACTACAAACTCGAGTAATATTATCAACATCAATCAGTGGTCTGTTGTTTGCAAGGTGTCGTTGAATGGCAATGTTACGCCTATCAACGTTATTGGGACCGTTTAGGGGTACCATTAAATTGGGACAAAAGGCCGCAGGACACACAAAGCAAGGCAGAAGAATTATTCCAGCCATAGTAGGTTGGCTAGTTAGTCTTGAGAAGCACTATTTTTGCAGTTGGATATGCCAGAAAGTATTTATAAAAACTGTTCTTGTTGGTAAATAGGTTTACAATTGGATGCGCATGCGCATACTCTTTGCCCATGCGTGCAGCTGTTGCTGTATCAGATTACTCTTTTCCTTGCGCCTTATCTGCATAGTTTAAACATCTTCAACTACAAATTAACGTCGTAAGGATGCGCCTTATCTGCATAGTTTAAACATCTTCAACTACAAATTAACATCGTTAGGAAGTTACAGTTACTAGTATACCCACAATATCCGCTTCAGTTTTTTGTCAATATCTCAAAATATATTCGTCATTGGACTTTAGCGCAATGATAGCTTTTAATCAGGACTGCATCTTCCACAACATATCAAAATTTCAGCCAAATCCCACATACATCAATTTTCCATTAGGTTTGAGCGTGGTCCTTTGTATTAGCGTACATACCCCAGAGTTTATGTGATTTAAAAATGGGGGGAATTGACGTGAAACACTACATGTCGCTAGGTGAAAAACTACATTAAATTTTATTAACATCCTCACTCGTCATTTAAACTTAAAATTTAGTATTAACATTATGTTAACAGTTTAGTACCTATACTTATATAATTACACTGTTCAAATAATAATGAATAAAACTTAAAAGAAGTATGTCAATAACCTTTATTATAATAAAAATGTTTCATATTTGTAAAGTATGAATATTTATTTATTTCACAGACATAATTAAAAAATGTGCGCTATATTTCTTAAAAATTGCAGCGCTGTTCTATATTATAATCTTGGATAATTCTTACTACACGCTTCTTTATTTGTTTATACTTTAAACGTTGAAGCATCCTTTGACTACTTTCATATTACAAATATGTGTGTTTCATTCAAACAAACTTCTGCCAAAATTCCATCAAGGAATTTCCACATTGTGGGATGTGCACATTAATAATAACACATGGAAATGGTACACCATCAAGTTGAACATGGATACTGTAAAGCTGGAAAAATATTTCAGACACAAAGTCCGTCCGCTAACCAATTTTGATGTGCCAATAATAAGTTTAATAACGTTTCATGCCCAAATAGCAATATCCTATTAGGATCATCAGATCCACTGTCATGTAATAGTAAGTTGCTGAGGAATCAGAGAATTCATGCTGTTTGGAATAGCAGGCACAGCAACTCTTTCTCACGCTAAAGAGTTCTTGATATTGAGTTTTTTATTGGAAGCATTAATTTGACACTCTCATTTGCTTCAAGTAGTTTTTCAGTATAGACAAGTTTAGGTGTTGCTTCAGAAGTTTTCATATTGGCTTTCATTCCATTTACCATTTTTCTTGCATCTGCTGCAAAAGTTTGCACAATATGTGAATGCTGTTTGTTGTATTTGATAATATTATCACCGTTTGTATTTACAATTGCTTTACACTTATAATCATAACTATTCCGAGATTTCCAATGCACAATTCCAGATTTCGTTAGCCGATTTTGAACAAACTCAAAATTTTGATATACAAGAGTACGTTTTCCAGGCGAACTAAGACCATACGTAAGTTCATTTGCCAGTTCTTAAATTCCAAACACTCTAGATAATAGCAAAAAGATTACTAATGTTTCTCTTGCTAAATATGAGACTTTATATGTTTGAAGACATTCTTCTTCTTAATTATAACGAATCAGAAGGTTTATTATTACAATGGCTAATTTTATATTTTCGTTTTACAGAAAAACATACTTACAATACTAAAAACATTTTATAGATCGTTATCCGCGTAAACATTTTTACTTTATGTAAACAATTAAAGGGAATAACTCTAAATGCAATTCCTGCTATAGGTGGATTTAAATAAAACCCTCGCGCTTATAAACAATCATAGCATTTGGACATTCCTGTCATAAAGTACTTAGTGGTGCAGGTAAAGTGTTTACAATTTGAAGCGAGTACTTAATCCTCTAATGGGTTTACCATGGTTTGATTTATACTGCACGTATTTCGAAAATACAAGTAACGAGTATTGTTTAATAAGTATTTCCGGGAAAGGTTTATGATGTAATTTCTATATATACTTCACAAAGAGGAAAACACTAAAAACTGCATCAAAAAACTTCACTCGGACACGTGTTTCAATAGCTAAGCTATCATCATCAGCGAACCAATACTAAAAATACTAAAGTATTATATTTTTTCCATTAATATCGATTGCTGTCTTTATCGCTTTCATGCAAAAATAAGCAATTTTATTAACAGATGATTCGATTAAAGCCATTAACCCTTGCAGGATTAAAAAATTTTTTACACTTGTTTCATGTTCTGAATTAAAACCTTTTAGCTGTGTACCATTGTTCACAATTGTCTTTCTTTACGTGTGAAACCTAAGAAGTTAGTACAAATCTATTGCGTAGCTATGCTTTGTCTTCTGTAACCTATTTTGTTCTAAACGCCCGATTAAGCTGTCCAAAAGGATTATTATACTGTATGCTTGAAGTGGAGAAATTGAACGTCCTCGGGATGATAATCCAATCTTCATGCGACTGGAAGCCTCGTGCAACTACCTGATGTACGTCGACTTAAGGATTAATTCCACCCAAGTAACGTATTCGTTTTAAGAGAACATGTTAATTACTCTCACTGCTCGTTCTATAAACCTCGATATTTCATTTCTCTGTTATAAATATTTGGCAACTATATTGAGTTAAACAGAGTGGCGCTACTTAATTAACTTATCAATTATTGGATTCACCCACTTTAGCAACCTATCCGAGCGTATATTATCATCTTTGTAGAACAAAGTGAGGGCCTTTCGTTCTCTTTTAAAATTACAAATATTTTTGGGGTATAGGTATATTGGTGGTATAATAAGAAACAATCTAGTCAATTTAGGCGTTATTTTTATTCGCTCTTTGCTTTGTGGCGCTGTAAATCGCATGATTAAATTAAATTGATAGTACCGAATCTTGACGACCTTTTTTTTAGTTCGTAGCAGATATTTAATACTTTAATACTAAATATTTGCTCGTGTTACACTTTGGCATTAATTAAAAAGAAGGCTGGTAAATAATTAATATGGAAGTGTCAAAATAAATATGTGTGAAATAAAATTAAAGATTATACAGTGAAATGGTTTTGGGGGTGTTGTGTAATACAAAAATGAGCTTGCCAGCTGTATGCCGGATCTCTAGTATCAGTTGTTTTAAAGCAGCTGCAGGCTAAACGCCGGATGTGCATTATTGAGATGAGCTTGTAGGCTGCATGCCGGATGCTCTAGCCTCAGTAGAAGCGCTTGTAGACCATGGCCGGATGTGCTAGTTACCATGATCGTATAGATAAGTAGAATAATTATAAGTTTATGGTTTTTAAGATATTTAGGTAGACAGGGATTAGGTAAGGCTAATTCAAGAGATTTAGAAAGATATTAGTGTAATAAATTACGCAATTAGGTAGGTGATGAAGAAGTTCATGGGAGGGAGAGTAGATGCAAGATAAGCTTCTACCTCCTCCGGCAGAGGTCGGAAGTAAGTCCGCCAAGATGTATTTCTAAGTAACAGTAGGTGGTAATCTTGTTGTTCTTGTTCTATGTCAATACTCCTGAAAATATCCCCATCCCTTTAGTCCAGACGGAAGCTGTGTATGATCAATTTGGAAGTTACCCAGTTGTGCCCCAAATAGGTGAGCAAAGCGCCTTTACTGTTTATGATTCATTACATCCTGATCATTAAAAGTTCTCTTTTGAGAACCATAAATAAATAATTAATTTTAAAAAATTAAGTTTCACACTCGTAACAATCTTATCTCAAGAACCATAAGAATAATTTTTATTTTGAAAATTATTATGAATTTACTTTAACAAAACAACATACCGACATAATAAACTGTACATCATAAAACTAAAATTGTATCTTTATTAATAACAACAATTAGGGACAAACTGTATAACTTTTTAAAAATTGTTTAATTCGATAAATGTTCCAGGATAGGTGATGATTACATGACTTTTATGTAACAATAAAATAAACTCTTGTTTGTTATTAAAACATGGTTTACATTTTAAGAATTATATTGCAAAGTGTAACTATATTTTCTTCTGTTCCTTCCGATGATAAAACGAAACAATATTGCAGTTCATAAAACTTATTTTGAAAAAAACTTGAAAGTTATAATAATAAGGACTTACGTGCATTCTTTCAGATATCTAGGTACCGTGTTACAGACTTTTTTACTCCGGGCAGAAAACAATACAAATTTGTCGAATGTAGGTTCTTCGAGTTTTTTATACTAAATGCAAAGTTTCGATGATGCGACGATTCAGTCAGATAAATAATTGCAAATTCAATACAAAAAACTGACATCATGTTTCAATTGTTTGGATACCTAAATAATATGTTTCATATTCTTGTAAACAATAAACGGGATGTTAGTTTCTGTGACAAACATTCCCTCTGTATTTAAAAAGCATTACTTTGTTTTAGTCTGGACATAAGTTTACAGATGAAAATTATTCAATTATTTAGTGCTATCTAACGAACTGAATAAAAAATAAATGCTTCTGCGTCCAAATTCTGGGGTCACATTTTTATATTTGGGTCACATACTCACATTAGTTTGTGTTACTAAAACCGTTGATTGAAATATTGGTAAAGATAGTAAAGATTTGCAGTAAAGCACATACTACATACACATACATACACTACCAATATGGTTTCAAATATCACTTATTGATTATGGTGATGGCTATCATATTTTGTAAAAAAAATTGGTTATGTTATTTTCAATTCAAAATTTCTATTTCACATTTGTTTATAAATGTATTTTTCTGTTTATACACATGAAAGTAGGCTTTTATAGTAGTTGTCTTAGTGTGAAAGTTCCATTTTTAGCTCTGGTAGTGAAAGTAACTATCACTTTTAAATTGCTGCATGAAAATCACTACTATTTTTTACTAAATAATATTCTTCGTTATCACAAAATTAATAATCAAAAAATTTTATTAAAAAGCGGTGATAAAACGTACGGCAATTAAACAACGGCGATGAAACGGATGACGATAAAACGTCCCTACGATTAAACAGCCATATATTATATGTGTATAAATTATTTACGCTTTAAGCAATCCAATATGAGTTATTTATTTATTATTTATTGACTATAGTTTCAACTCAAAAATTATTGTGAGTCATTTTCAGAATACAAAAATATTTTTTCTTCAAGCGACAATAAAACGTCATATTATTGAACTACTGGCAGACGCTAAAAACTCTTTTACTGTCTAGACATTAAAAGCAAAATAGTTATTTTGTTTTCACAACTATTTAGAGGTTGGTACCTCGGTTATGTCATATTATGAATGTAACAGTAAAGTACCAACTTGATTTGTCAAGAAAAACGTCACTATAACACTCGAAAATCTCAAACATTTGAAAATAACACATGAAAACTAGCAATTAACGCTTGAAGAAAAAATAATATATTTCACTTGAGTTAAAAATAGTAGATTATTTTTTACTAGGAGTTAAACAATATAATTGTTGAGCTTAAAAGTTTGCTGGCGAGGTGTTAGCCGAGACAGCAAATTAAGCGAAAACAATTATATTTTTAACTCCAAGTGAAATATATTATTTTTCTTCAAGCGTTTATTGCTAATTTTCATGTGTTATTTTCAAATCTTGAGATTCTCGAGTCTTATAGTGACTTTTATTCTCGACGAATCAAGTTGGTACTTTACTGTTACATTCATAATATGACATAACCGAGGTACCAACCTCTAAATATTTGTGGAAACAAAATAACTGTTTTGCTTTTAATGTCTAGACAGTAAAAGCAATTTTTAGCGTCTGCCAGTAGTTCAATAATATGACGTTTTATTGTCGCTTGAAGAAAAATATAATTGTTTCGCTTTTAAGCTCTACAATTATATTGTTTAACTCCTAGTAAAATAATCTACTATTTTTATACAAACGTTAAATATGACATTTGGTTTTCATGGAAATTTAGAAAAACATAAATTGGTTTGTAATAAAAGGATTTTTTTAAAATATAAACTAGGTATGTAAAATGTTTGAATCTGGAGTTAATTAAATTAATATTAAGGACATAAAATTCTGTTTGAAAATTTAATGTAAGATATCGTCAAAATTTGTTTGATCATTGATTATTAAATTTGGATTTGTTGTTTTTAATGTATATTATTTCTAATTTATCTAAAATTTGTTTATTATAATTAGTTATTTTAAAAGGATGTATGAGTGAATGATTTAAATGTTTGTTTGTTTTGGATAACGTGTTTAGCGAAAGTTGATTTAATTGCATCTAAATGATAAGAATATTTTTTCTGGTTGTTTAAGATATCTTAGATGTTCTTTTAAACGAATTGTAAAACTTTTTTTAGTTTTACCGTTGATTGAAATATTGGTAAAGATAGTCAACCTTACGGGATTATGCGACCCCGAAATTTGTTCTAAACATCAGAGGTCGGTAGTATCGCTTTGTGCTAAGAAAATACGTCAATTGTATTGTAGAATTTACAGAACAGTATTGCCGATAAATGTGAAATAGAAAACTGTAATTTTGCTGATAGTTTATGCTAAGGCACGACATTGTTGCCAATGCATCATGCCGTTGATTGAAATATTGGTGCATTGAGTCAATGTTGACAAACAAACAAAAACATGCGTTCTACAATATACAAGAATTTATTGATTTTTGTCGACGTACTAATTAAATGTGTGTCCTTTGTTATATATTTTTTTTCTATTGTCTGTTAATTGTTCAATGTAATAATATTTATTTGTATCTTTCTTACGTAAGGTTATAACAATGGTTATACCATCATGACAAACACTTATATGTACAAATATTGTATACATACACATGTGAATAAAGTTTATTATTATGAAAAAAACCTGCAGATTTAAAAGTATTAATTTCGTAAAGAAATCGTTGAAAAATGTTCTCCCAAAAAAAACAATTTCTTTAAATACTTTTGAAAATTCCATACTCATATATTTATTACATTAACATCGTTTATCCGTTGAAAATGTTTTAAAATCTATTAGGCTTACGCAAGTAAATTTCTAAATTTTGGTCATTGAAATTAAAATTTTTTAACATAGAAACGCTATCCCTTTTATGTTGGAACGAATGTTGAATTTTCTTATATTACAATCTAACGTACTCAACTGTTTGCATCTAAACAATATTATAACAAGCCTACTCATTTACTAAAGGTGTTGCTAAAAGTATGCAATTGTAGAATTTCTGACTAAGCCGATAAGGAATGTGACTCATAAACGATAATCCGGAAGACTCCTCGTAATACATTTGTTTCAATATCAACTTTAGGTGTACTTATATTTTAAAATATGATAAACGCATTAAAGAAGCATCTATGCAAAGCTTAATGATTATCTGTTTATTTGTTACAATGAAAATATTACAATCAAGATTGGTTTTTATAATGCCCAACCGTCTGCCCGCAATTTAGGCTTGATTACAACATACATGCACATTCGCTTGCAAATACCAATAGAACAAGGGAATTGTGAAAAAGATAACGACGAGATACTATATGGTATAGATGAACAATTTAACACTAACTATGAGGAAGAGGATAACAAAATTGGGACAAATGAAAGTGTAGAAAATAATGAAACAAAGAGATCGTCTAGAACCTGTCTGGAGAACAAAATCAATGAAGACAATGTCGTAATTAATAGTTCTTTAGAATCTTGTTCAGTGTCGTATGTTGCGGGTTATTTAAGTCACTACATATATAAAAAAGTACATTGTAATACGTGTAAGGAAATGCTAACAGTTAACGACTCAAGTGTTTTCAATGTGAACGAATCATTAATTCTATATAAAGATTACAGCAAATCTGATGGAATTAAATACTTACACAGACCATCACCCGAATTCTCAAAATTTGTGTTTTTTATTGAAACTTTTACTGAAGAATTTCATCTTTTAAAACAGATTATGGTTTATTGGAAAAATTAAACTCCGTATAAAAAATGTCTCAACAGCAGTGTGAATTCATGGTTCAGAGAATGCGACACTCATAAACTGTTAATTATCGATCAGTTGGTTAAAATAAAACTATATCGAACCTTAAAGTGGGAGGCTAATAAACATATTTCTAATAGCTATAATTACAGTGATGTCACAAAACCACACCGTAAAATAAGAATATTATCTGCATAAATAAGTGTAAATGTTTGGATATGTTTTATGTATAGCATTGTATTAGGTACGTTATTATTTATGTGTAAATTGTTTGTAAATTATTACTATTATTTTAGATCAGTTGGAATTGTAATTTTGAAACAATGTTTATAATTAATGAGCTATTTTACTTTAATTAAACTATTTTAATTCGAAACCATGATATTTTGATACAGTTTCAAAGAGTAAAATCCTAACTTTTATCTCTACTAACAGATAACAAAGTGTCACTTTTCGTAAATTATTTTTTTCCCTCGGGAAAAAAGTGAGTACTATTTTTAACACCAAATTTCCCTCAATAATTTTCTAATTCTATTGTAATATGATTTTCAATATTAAATCGTCATTTATTTCGTCACAGAAAAGAATAGTGTATTATACACGTATTATCCGCACCGCGTCGGGAGACAACACACCTCAAGCTAAAATCTAGTACTTTTATTTTTAGAAGTAATAGGAATAGGTTTTATTACCAAGTGAATTTAAATTTGAAGGTCTAGTGGAACCCACTTTCCCTAAAAACACGGTAACTTGTTGCCTTTTGAATTGAAAAATTTGAAAACCAATTTTTATTTAAAATCCTTTTCAACTGAACACGTAAAAACAAGTAGATACAAAAACCAATAATTTTGCGTTTCTGAACTCTAGTGGTATTTCTCCCAGTATGTTCTACTTTATTCCTAACGAAGTTATTAAATGACAAACAAATGTCAACATTATTATTTGCAAGTTAAAAAATAAAGTGCAAGCATAATTTGTAAAATAATTGTTTCTTATTTATCTAACACCGACCAAACCAAACTGTTTTAACAAATAACGCTTCGCATGTATTTTAGTAAATTATTAAAAAAACATTGTCATTAAAATCCAAGATATGTATCATCAATGGTATTATTCATAAATGAAAAATTCGTCACTTTTAATTACTAGTTAATACGTTTACTAAATATTTGAAAACGTTGCAACATTGTATTGACAAAAGTAAATTTTACGGATTGTATGTTGCGCCATTTTTACAACGGTGGAATAAATTGAACTATTCTATTTCAAGAATCGTACACATTATAACTTAGCGCTTCAGTACAGGTGAAAAAGTAAACAAAAACGCAACCCAACATGCATATGTGAATTGCATCCGTGATACAAGCAAATACAAGCGGTTGACTATCTTTACCAATATTTCAATCAAAATGCAAAGTAATGTTAAGATTTAAATTTTAAGTGCTTCGTTTTGATTGCTTTTTTTTGTAAAAGCTGTCAATTTAAATTTTGTTTCATTTTGTAAAAAAAATGTTTTAAACATTTAATTTTTTTTTCAGACATAAAAATGGCATAAGGTCATTTGATATATTTCTCTTCGTGGCCGGGGCTGTGCAACTCCATTAGCGTTGTAGAACACCCACAATCTCCACTCTACAGACGCTTTGCGTACAAATTATGAGACAATGAGTGCAGAAACGTTTCAGCAATGGGGTTGAATTGGTTTTCACATAACCAGAATAGGACAATGCTTAAATTACCTCATCGTCGAAATGAGCTTTACGCACCTGCCTCAACATCATTTATAATCGTATAATTTGTGATACTAATAAGTGTACAATTTTTTCTGGTGCGACAATCGATATTATTCAAAAACTTTGTTGTGCGTGTTTTTTGTATCGATCAACAAGTCGTTTGTGTTTAAGTGCCAATAAAAATAATTATAAATAACTTTAATAACAATCGATTAAATTACACTTGTGTTGTGCAGGAAAAAATGCCAAAAATATTATTGATATTAATTTTTGTGATTGATTTTTGGCTCCTGTAAGAAGTGAAGTGGGATATTCTTCCACCAATCTAGGTAAGTCATTTTCAAATTTGTTTCTAATTTTTACGCTGATTCACAAAATAAAACAAAACTGAGTTGGTTTTTTATTTTTAATTTAACTCTGAAAAGTGAACAAAATTTATGCATGCAATAATTTCATTTGCTTTGACAGAAAATATATAAAAGTTCTCGGCGATATTAAATTGTTAGATTAACTCCTTTTTTAGGAAATTAATTAAAAATGACTTAACGATTAAAAAATTATTCTAATTTGGTACTGGATATTAATTATAGTCATTTGAGATTTTTTTTTAAACAATAAGTACAATTAGTTAATAATATAAACAGATTAAATTAGTAACATTTTTCAGTAAATACATATTTACATAAGAATTTATTTGGAAAGTAATTTCATAAAACATTACATTGAATTTATAAAAAGTAGGTACACTTGTACCTACGTTTATCGAAATAAATCAATGGTGAATAGATTTACGTTATTATTATGTTTCCTAATTACATTTGAGTCAATTGTAGTTGATTTACCAAGTAAAACTTAATTTAGAGTTTATTATTATTGCACATTGTAAAATTTAAGCTGGTCAGAAGCTTAAGGTCAAAATTTGCATTTAAAAGCAATTCCATAAAATTACAAAAACTGAGAAACAATTTATAAAAATGTAAATGAAATAATATCCTTCGTTATTAGAAAAAGTCAATAATTCAATTTCTACAATGTTTGTGTATGACTAATAGATTTTAAATAATTTTGATGCGCAAACATAAATCAAAATGCACAACTGTGTTTTCATATTAATTATAAATTAATTTGTTATAATCTGTCAAATAAAATAACATGTGCAGTTTATTAATCTACTAAGTACATTATTTCTGAATAAATACCTTTTCACAATAACCATTTTTTTTTAAATTACAACGTAAATTAAAATCAAACAAAATAATTGAGTATTTACCAATAAACTACAATTTTAACAACGTTTAGATTTCTGATAAGATCCAAATAATTTCAGTAGAAAATTAGACCAAATTGTTTTACCATTAAAGATATTAGTGTTCAACTTTGTAAGTACTTAATAACATGTTAGCTTAGTTACTAATTAGGTAATTGCTTGGCGAAAAACGTTTAACTATTAATAAACTAGAACACTAGTTTGTTTGAAACAGGTTTATTAGTTAAAAAGCGTTCGAAAAAACGAAACTTTTTAAATTAATTGTTATCACGTGTGATATTATTATGTATGTAATTTTTAGTAGTGTAATTTAAAATAGAATTTAACAATGAACCATTAAAAAAATTCAGAATTTTTTGAGGTGTGTGATTATTTTACAAAAAAAAACAGTGCAGTAAAGAAAACACCAATAACTGCACAAAGAACTCTAATGTAATGCGTGTTTATATAGCAAATTTATCATTATCAGCAACAAAATAATACTAAATCAAAAAAAAGCAAGTAAGATTATATAATTTTTTTACATTATAAGCCACCTTAAGAGTCACACTACTGTGGGTTTATTATGCTGTGGATATATTTATTAATTCTAAGATAAGTGTAAATGACTTAAATAAACTTGAATAATTACGATAAACTTAATGCTCTGTAATGATTATTTATTCATGAGTAAAGTTTTGTAAATTTCTATGCTTTCATAAGAATTGATTTCCGTTTATTTTCATTTAATGGAGAGTGGGTGTAGTAAATAATTTAAATTATTACCATTCAACTTTCAGCAACGTTTCGGAGCTTTATTAATGCTTCCTTCCTCAGGCTCTAATGATCAATAACAGAAATACAAAATACAATTAAGAACAGATAACGTTATTCTTAATTACTTAAAATTAGATAAATATAAATAACTTACTTAATTGAGATGTAATAATTTTGTCATAATTATCTTCTTTATACGAACACAATTGTTCATAGTAATATTTTAAAAAACGCTTATAGATATAAAAAAATAAAAATGTAAAATTTTGAATAAACACCTCACTAACGACACACAATATTTATCATTAATTAACATTTAGTTGTAAATAAAATTGTAAATGTTACGCTCTAAACACATTAACAAACGTACATTGAATAACTAATAAATACATTCAGTTGATAACATTCTATGGTATTATTTGTGCAAAAATAAATAAACGAAGTTGGAACTATTAAAACGTTAAAATAACAAAAATAGAATCATGGGTTTAAGTAACTTATTTTATTTACAATCACTATTGTAATGGGTGAATTGCAAACTTTCAAAAGGTTTGAAAGTTTGCCGTTATTAACTGCAATGACTGCAACCACGGGTTGAAAGTAAACAGCTGTTCACTTTCAACCCAAGAGAAAAGAGAGAGAAAGAAATAAAAAGGAACAAGTTTCAGTGTTGCCAATATTAATTTAGCCTGTCAAAAATTTCTGTTGATCGTTGGTTATGTTAATAAATTTCCGACAAATGATTTACCTAAATTATTGTAGAACGCAAGTATTTAGCCAAGTGAATAAAATGTAGTAAACGCTTGTACTAGGGAATTCGTAGGTAAATACTTAAGATTAAGTGAATAAAATTTTAAGTAAATACTTAAGATTAAGTATTTACTTCTCTTTGTAGTAATTACTTAATATGTGTTGGAAAACCTCAAATTTTCCAAGTAATCACTTAAATCTGAGTGAATAATTCGAAGTTAATACTTTCTCTTGCTAGTAAACACTCCATAATTTCTAAGGTAGGTGATCAGTGTACTTACGGTTAATAAAATGGATTTCATGATTTTACGTGTGGGTAAAAAATATAGAAAAAGAAGGAGTGTTAGCCCGAGTCATTCGAAATGCTTGTTAAGGTTTGAATCTGAAAGTGTAGATTTCTTATGTAATGAGTTTCTGTCAGAAAATATCAATAAACGTAGAGGCGGCGCACTATCTGTAAGAAAAAAAATGGAGATATTTCTTCGCTATCTAAGCGATCCAAGCTTTCACGTCGGAGTAGCGGAAGACTTTGGGATTCATCGCACTACAGCCTGCAAAACGATAAATTGGGTTCTTAATAAAGTGTGCCAGAAGGCAGACCAGTGGATTAGATTTCCAACATCCGTCATTGAACTAAATGATGCTAAAGTAAAATGGCAATCACGTTTCACAATTCCTACTGTGATCGGTGCATTGGATTGTACTCATATAAAAATAAAAAACGCCAGGAAGATTTGCTGACGAGTACGTAAATCGGAAAGGATATGCAAGTATAAATGTACAAGCTACTTGTGATGCCAGTGAAAAATTTACAAGTATTGATGCGCAGTGGCCGGGAAGTGTACACGACAGCAGGATTTGGAGGCAAAGTACAGTAAATCAAGTTTTATCACAGCTTAATGGGTCATTTTGTCTTCTTGGTGATTCTGGATATGGAATCTCTCCATGGCTCTTGAATCCTTATAAACCAGCAAGAAATAGACAACAAGAAAGGTTTAACACCTTACATTCTCGGGAAAGGGTGATTATAGAAAGACTATTCGGGCAGCTCAAATGCGCTTTCCTATACTCAGTAATACTGTTAGAGTATCAAGTGAAAGGATACCAAAAATAATATTGTGTTGCGCAGTACTGCATAATATCGCAAAATATTTGAATGATGATTTTGTCCCAGAACAAGCCATTGAAGATGATATGTTGGAAGAAGTGAGGTATGAAGACATAGACGAAGGTGATGAGGGGAGACGTTTGCGGCGTATAGGCGAACGAAAACGCGAGAATATTCTTGCACTTTTAAATTTGTAATATGCCTATAGTTTTCTGAATTAAACCAAACTTTTAACGTGTAAACGTTTATTTATTGAGAAATGATTACCTACTTAAAAATTAAATGAAAAACGTTTCTTACAATAAATATTGACCGAGCTCTGTCAAAATGTTTTCTTCGGGATCTGGCGCTTGTACATTTTCATTTCGAACCAAACGTTGTTTTAGTAGTTCAATCATTAATTTATCTTTTTCCTGTTGCAACCTCGATGCTGCCAACTGTTCTAACAGTACAAGGCGTTGCAACTCAGGAGTTGATAAGTTTTGACGTTTCCTCTGTTTCCTGCTCCAGATGAAGTTTTCGTTGTTTACTTTCTTTTTCCACATCAACTTCTTTACCGAATGGTGCAGTTCTGCTTTCTTTTGAGGTTGCATCTGATTGGGATGGCGCATTTCGGTTTCTGACAAGCATTGCATCAGACGAGTTGTCCAGTGTTACACCAACTGAAAGGCTTCCAGGAACTTTTGAAAAACAGGATTCTCTTCAAAATTTATGATTTCCAAAAATTGACTTTCCCATTTTTTCAGTTTACTTGGTTTTATTACCCGTTGCGTTTATATCTGTTTTCTTTTTAATATTCGTCTTCATGTTGTTAAGAAGTTTTTTAAGTTGTGGTATGGTGACTCTTTACCAATGCCTTTACTATACTCTTCTTTTATTTCATTCCAGGATTTTTCTTTCGATACCATCATTTTCGGCAACATAGATTTATTTAATACCACTCGGTGGTTTTATTAAACTCACAAAGAGCATCTTACTCTGTGTATTGCTTGTCTCATCTTTACGGCTTTCACTATTTTTATGATTACTAGATTCTTCTTACTACTAGACATGTTATTTTTACATTTACTGCTTTCTTCTTCACTACTACACATGATAACACGACTGCTAAATATGTTAACCAAAGTGATTGTCAGTATAAGAGGGTATGTTTACATTTTTTTCGTACATAAAGGATTCGTATAGGTTAACTTTTAATCGTACACCGAAGCAAATACTTAATTATTTCGTTTATAAGTAAAAACTTGCTAGTAAGTACTTCAAATTTTCCAGCAAATACTACCTAGTAAAAGCAAACGATCATTCTCTCCAAATTAAGTATTTGCTTTAACTCAATAGTAAATACTTTCCAGTGTTTACTACTTTTTATTCACTTGGCCCATATAACTGTTTTTTATCTTTAAAGAGTACTTATATTGTAGAGTTGCTGTTTTCAGTTTATATTATTTCATAACCTAAAAGTATATAATTGTTTTCAATTTTGTAGGTCGAAGCAGGTGTAGAAAGGAACGTTGATGTTTCATTTCATTAACAGTACAAGTCGGTGTTGCTCGAAATAATACAGGGTCATGCTATTAGGAACAAACCCATATGTTTTTTGCACCAACTTAAAGAAATCACATGAAACGGTTTTGGTAACTGGATGTATGTGTATAACCAGAAAATGCAACGGGGAGAAATAATTCAAAGAAACAATCCTATTTAAGTAAGAAAATGTATAACAATAAAAAAAGTATCTTAAAGTATTTTCAATTAGATCCATTCGAGGGTTCATTTTTAACATTTATGGTTACGTTAGAATTACCGGATGCATTAATAACAAAGGATATTCCTTATTTTGTTTGGCTGCTGCATACACTAAATTCATTAGAGCTACTTGGCTACTTGGTCCGCTGTCATGAGTTGTGCTTGACAACATAACGGCAACTTTTTTTGGCCTTCTAACGAATTGTCCACATATGACTCTGCCACCGCACTGGACTTCCAACCGCTTAACCGTTTTAACTGCAGAATATCACCACCATTACAATCAAGTAATGTAGCTGCAGTTCGTCGAAAGCAGTGTCCGGTAAATGTTGCTGGTTCTTTTAATTTCAAATATGTTGCAATTTTTTTTGGAAATGATGCAATTGTGTTATGCCCAAAAGTCAGTTTTATATCAAACTTGCATAAATAACCTGTTATTTTTAATGCTTCCACGCATATTTATATATTGTTTTAATATGTTTATCCATTCTGGATTAGAAACCATAAATGCTCGTGAATGGTGTGTCTTCGAATCTGAAATTGAAACAGTGACTCTATCTTTCAGAAAATTTATGTCGCCAATGGTCATTTTAAAAAGCTCGTCACTTCGACAAGCTCCGGAAGTACCCAATATCAAAGCCACCTGGAAATTGTAAAATAAAATTATTTGTCACTTCGATGAATAATAAACTAAGGAACTTCTTTGGAATGTGTACCCAAAGGTTAGTGTAAGTTTAGTTTTAGATTGCACACTTAAGTTGGGTTATTTTTAGTTTAGTTATAGGTTCTTTGGATGCACATCCATTCCGAAGAAGTTCCAAACTACTTACTTTTTGTGGAAGAAAGTCTAATGGTGCGTCTTTCAAAAACCTATTGATTTCAATTCTAGAAAACGTGCTTGATTTTTTTGGTTTATAACCCACATTTTGTTTTCTCAGATATGCTATTAGTTTAGAAAATTTCGAGATATCTATATTTTCATTGATATTTAATGTTGTTCGTAACATTGAATATGTTGCCCATAATGTTGAAGGTTTTTTGGATTTAGCCAGGTCGCTAAAATAGGCAAGCTCAATATTTTCTGATGTCTTCTGCTGTACATTTTTGGTAGCGCATCAATCTTTATATTCTCTGTAGACTTTTTGATGACGACTTTTGCTTTTCTCCGGTAACAAATTTTGAACCGCTTCGTTGGCCACTTCCATTAAGTCTGGAATAGTGCCTAGCTCCATTTCACTTTTTGAACTTTAAGACATTTTTAGTTCTCGAATTTTATATACAATGATTAGTGAATTTTAAGCTAAACGGAATTTGTGTTTTGTTTTTCTAAGTGAACTTGAACAAAGCATTGTAACAGCATTTGTAACTTTTGTAACAAATTGATACTGATTGTGATTGATACTAATCAACTATACATTAATTTTAAACGTCGATTAAATTTCTCTATTGTTGTTGTGTTAATAAATTTCCAACAAAGTAATTACCTAAATTATTGTAGAATGCAAGTAATATAACTGTTTTTTATCTTTAAAGAGTACTTATATTGTAGTTTCAGTATTATTTTACTTCAAAAATGTAATTGTGAATAAAATAGTATACATACCTCGGTAGAAATTTTCACCTCGCATGTAATATACTATTTCTATCTTCAAAATTAAAATTCTCATTAGTTTTAATTTTGATAATTATATTATTATAGCATGTACTTAAATTTTGACTGTTAGTTTTGAAATTCATGTTGTTTTTGTAAAGGTTAATATCCAATATAAAAAATTAATTAACATACCAACCTTAAGTCACAAAATAATAAATATTCTAAATAAAAACGAAATTAAAATAATTCTATACAACAACAATACTATATACAATACATGTTACACTAAATTAAAAGACAAAACACAAATTACAGAAAAATCATCACTGATTAATAAAATTGACTGTCTAAGATGCAGTAAATATTATATTGGCCAAACAAAACAAAAACTAATTAACAGAATTAAAAATCATAAATAAGACTGTGAGAAAAAAAGTGACAATACAGCACTTTCTATACATTCCTCAACTACAGGTCATACTTTAACTTCACTAATCCCAGCATATTAGATATAGAAAGTAATTTTAACAAAAGATTAATATCCGAAATGCTACATATTAACCTTTATAAAAACAACATCAATTTCAAAACTGACAGTCAAAATTTAAGTACATACTATAATAATATAATTAGCAAAATTAAAACTAATAAGAATTTTAATTTTGAAGATAGAACAATAAGTTACTTAAATTAAACCCATGATTCTATTATTGTTATTTTAAAGTTTTAATAGTTCCGACTTCATTTATCTATTTTTGCACAAATAGTACCATAGAATGTTATCAACTGAATGTATTTATTAGTTATTCAATGTACGTTTGTTAATGTGTTTAGAGCGTAACATTTACAATTTTATTTACAACTAAATGTTAATTATTGTTAATTATTGTGTGTCGTTAGTGAGGTGTTTATTCAAAATTTTACATTTAATTTTTTTATATCTATAACCGTTTTTAAAATATTACTATGAACAATTGTGTTCGTATAAAGAAGATAATTATGACGAAATTATTACATCTCAATTAAGTAAGTTATTTATATTTATCTAATTTTAAGTAATTAAGAATAACGTTATCTGTTCCTAATTGTATTTTGTATTTCTGTTATTGATCATTAGAGCCTGAGGTAGGAAGCATTAATAAAGCTCCAAACGTTGCTGAAAATTGAATGGTAATAATTTAAATTATTTCCTACACTCACTCTCCAATTAAGGATATAACCTTTAATAAAATATTAATTTAGGAGAAATAAAATTTTAATTATAAGTAATTTTAAAGCATACACATGGCAACACTGAACTTATATGACCGATATATTTTTACATGGACTAAATACTCATTAAAACGAGTTTGGATTAGTATTTTGGTTTCACCTACATACACTTTGTTATAGTTCTAACAATTTATTGTAACATTATCTTTTTTATTATATTTTATTACCAAACCTACTCATCTTGATAAATTTTACAATGTATTAGTCAATAGTTTAGGAGACATAGTATCTTCTTGACGAACACCTCGTTTGAATGTATACTGTACATGAAGTATATGTGTAATTGCTTAAAGTTATATATGGTACAATATTTGATATCGACTTATACCTAATTTGTTTGATACATTTGATTGATTAATAAAACCATTTTGGCATTTGTCTTTTCTTCCAGATTTTAGTTTGCAGCATTTAGACGATTTGGAAGAAATATTGGTCCAACAACTCGGAGATTTTAAATCCCCAGCCAAACATTTACCGAAAATCTTCTCTGATGTCCAATTTCCCTTACTGCCTTGGGATTTTCGTCCGCCCAAAAATGAAAATTATGGCTATTAAAGACGCCATCTCTCGTAAACAAGCATTCGTCGCTCCAGAGAATATGCAATAAAAAGTTCGGCTCTTCTTGAATTCTTTGTAAAAAATTTTCAGCAATTTAAATAATTACAATAATGTATTAAATTTTAAACCACGCATTTAAACAAAATTGAATACTTAAGTGAAGTGATAGAAAAAAAGATAGCAACTAGCCTTCTTTGAGATATCGTTGATCAACTTGTTTTGGTATTCCAGCGCTTTGACTTTAAGTAAATATATATTTTTAGAAACGGTGTTTTGACAATATTCAAAACAATATATAGACCAATATTAACATATGGATGTGAGATGTTGGTTATATCGAAGAAAATTCAAAACACGATACAGGCACTAGAGATGAAATATTTGAGAAAAATAATAGGAATATCCAAGCTGGATAAAATTACTAACGATTAAATACGACAGGATTTCGTGACAAAAAAATTATTGGAATTTATAGAACAGAAACAGTTAAACTGGTGAGGACACGTGCAAAGAATGGATGAGAACAGAACAGCAATAAAAGTATAGAAATCAAAAATATTGAAAAAATGAAAAAGAGGAAGGCCAAAGGAAACATGGGAAGAAGTAATAGGCAAAATAATGATAAGACGGGAAAAACAATGAAAGAAGCAGAAACCCTAGCGAAAGATAGAAAAAAAGTGGGATAAGTTTGTGGGAAAGTGCTAAACGTGAACAAATACTGACTAATAAAAGTGAGAGAATTAAATCCCGTAATAAAAACAAGTGTTCAAGTTTAAAACCCTAACAAGATATGGTAGAAAGAAAATGATGAAAGGAATTGCGATATATTGCATTCTTTGTTTAAATAAAAAAAATTAAAAATTTAGCAATAAAAATTCTTAAAAAATTTGATTTAATTCACATAGGTTTTAGGTTTGTTAAATAACTGCTATTTGCTATTTTATAAAACAAAAATCAAAAATTTAAGAAAACTTAAATTAAAAAAATGCTTAATTAAGTAGCGGGTACGCTAAATGAAACCTTAAGTAAAACAAAATAATTTGGGATTATAACTATAATTTACAATCAAAATAAAATTTATTAAGCTCACTTTCTTCCTTCACCTCTTAAAATTGTGTCACTTTCTTTAATCACTTGCTGTCTTTCCAACACATATAACAAGTTTTACCTTTGACATTTTACATTTCCTGGTAACTTTTCACACAAGTGATCGTCTGACTCGCTTACAATGGACTGTTTTGCATTTTTCAATGCTACAAATAACAACTTAAATTACTAAACATTATTTTTATTAATTAAATTATACGAAAAGACTTATTTACACAACATACCTACATCAAATTCCATTTATTAAAATAAATTCTAGATCGATTTTTAGAAGTCTTAAATCATAATAATGTTTAATTCTATGTGTGATTTATATAGGAACAGTTACTGTTATGACTAGCGAGGATTTTCAACTCTTTCGTTAAGCTGAATCCACCGTAGGGTTAACATTAAATTAAAAATGTAAAGGGTTCTGGTTCGATGAGATTATTTACCGGAATGACCGAGACGCACCAACCAAAACTACACTTAAAACTGTGCTCAAGCAGTTTAAACTATTTTGCTCCGAGCTAGGTCTTGTGCTTAACTAGCACAATAAAATAATATAGCAGCACAACACAGAATGTGATAATTTTAATTATTTATTCAACAATTACTTTTGTTACTCACGAACAAATTATTTACTCTCTCAAGTATATACAGCTTTCACATTCCGGCCTCTAATGTTGGATTATATTAGTTCGGCATCCACACTAAATCCAATAGGACAGTTCTTGGTGACCTCCACGACTCGAACCTGACCATCGCTTCCGGAAAAAAACTGCAGTCACCACTGCTTTTACCCATGTATTTCGTGGTTGCTGGTTATCGACTACGACAACTAATTTGCCTACTTTAATTGGTGCACGTGCTTTATACTATTTTTGTCTTGCCACGAGATCTGGAAGGTACTCCTTGGTTCATCTATCCCAGAACTCGTTTGCTAGAACTTGTGCAATCTTCCATTGTTTTCTGCAGAACTCATCGCTGTTGTCCAACACTGCGGGAATGCCAGGTCCTGTGTCTGTGTGTCCACAGAAAAAATGGTTAAGGGTCAGACTGTCCAAATCTCCAGGATCCGACGAGACGTACGAAAGTAGAAGCGAGTTTATAAAGTTTCTCCACCGCCTTCACTGCAGTTAGTAAAGTCTGGTCCTTTGGACAGCGCTCCTTCAGTAATGATGCTAGTGCTTTCTTCACACTTTGCACTACTTTTTCCCATGATCCTCCAAAATGAGGTGAAACAGGAAGAATAAAGCGCCACAAAATTCCATAGAGTTTCGTAAGGGCTATCACTCGTTCAAACTCAATTGCTTTCAGGGTTTCCTTCAATTCTCTTGCAGCCCCTACAAAGTTTGTTCCATGATCGGAATACATGTTGCGGAGGCGCCCTCGGAGATTCACGAAGCGTGATAAGCATATCCTGAAGTCATCAGTCCCGAGTCCGTGAGCTTTCTCAAAGTGCACAGCACGTGTCACCATACACACAAACAATGCTTTCCAGCGCTTTTCTCTGTGGCGTCCGACGACCATTTCCACGGGCCCGAAAAAGTCTACTCCGGTAAAGGTAAAGGATGGCTGTTCAAAACTGTCATTTGTTCCTAGTGTGCATTTTTCTCGTGTTCATATAATATCAGCAGATATGTAAACCAAACATGAGGTGGTAGTATGATGGGTCGCTTTATATTTTCAACCACGCTTCTAATCTTACCCCGAACACGGAGTATCCCTTTAGGATCCACCACGGAGGACAACTTGTATAGACAAGATTTCTTGAAATCTTTTTTTCTCCTTTTAGTAGTTTCATTTTCCGTCCGTATGAATTATGCTGCACTTGTTTCACCAGTAGGCTTTCTCCTTCTCAAGGTCACTTGGGAGAGGCCTGGAAGTACAAATTTCTCTCAGGAAACACTTCATAATAATTTTGTAGCTTTCTTTGTCAGTCACATCACACTTCTTTGGAATTCTGGCTTCATCACAAAGAATCCAAGGTGACCTTCGCACATGGGCCACTGTGACCTTACTTCTCAACGCTCGAAATTTCCACCATTTAGCAGCAGCAACAACAGCACCGGAACAACGTAGCATACAATAGTATGATGAGTACCTCATCATGTCAAACTAGATACCTCCATACATATTTCTCTTGGCTATATCCCCGAGATTTACTTCACTAGTTGTTACAGCTGCAACTACGCAAACATTTATTGCCTCCTCAGGCCATTCTTCTGGTTCATTGTTTAGAAATGCAGGTCTACATAGCCAACGACTGGTTGGAGATAAGTCGCTCTCCTTCTTCAAACGTGTTGCATCGTCCGCCACGTACATGCCCGTTGGCACCCACATCCATTGGTAAGAGTTGGTGGCTTCTTGAATCTCTCTAATTCGATTCGCATCAAACTCCCTTAAACGCGTCGTTTCCGTTCTAATCCAGCACAACACGGTTTTGGAGGTCGACCAAAAGTACATTCCAGTTATAGGAACTCGTAGTCCCGCTTGTATGGAAGCAGCGATTCTCGAACCCAGTAGAACAGCCATAAGCTCCAGCCGTGGTATTGTCAACTTTTTCAAAGGTGCTACGCGCACTTTACTATTCACAAATGCCACTGTCACTTCGTTGTCGATTTTCACTTGAAGAAAAGACCCTGACTTGCATCCACAAACGTATGGAGTTGGACGGAAGTTGCATTTTCTAGTTTGTAGTTGTAGCAGCGTGAAATTCGTATTTCTTTAATTTGTGGCAACTGTGATATCCAAAGCTTCTAGTCGGTATACACTTCATCTGTGATTTTATCGTCCCAGCCCGTCTTGTCACGCCACGTCTGCTGCAACAACATCATGCCTGTAATTTTAAAATTATTTATGAACCCTAAAGGATCATAAAAGCTCATCACTAGTCCACACATTTCCCTTTTAGTAGGGCGACAACCACTCATGATGTCTTCCTTAACTTTATGAAATTTAGCCCGTAAGGAAAATGCGTCTTCTTCTGGGTCCCACCAAAGTCCGAGCACCCTTTCAGATAGGATAGACGACTTCTCACTGAAATCTCTGGCACCTTGGGCTCGCTGATCAGGAGCTATTTTCTTCAACACTTCACTCGAGTTTGAGGTCCATTTTTTCACATGGAAATTAGCTTGTTTGTTTATCCATGTAACGTCTTTGTACAACTTGTAACAATCGTCTTGCGTGGATGCTCCACTCAGCACGTCGTCCACGTAGAAGTCTTCGGTTATCACACGGTAGGTCTCGGAATACTTATCCTTGTAGATGGCGGATGCTAGAGATGACGTTGCTCCGAAAATCATGACGTTCATCTCAAACTCCGTTGGCTCCAGCGCTGAATCACCATCTCTCCATAAAAACCTCTGACTAGGTCTATCTTCTTTAATTATGCTGACTCGGTAGAACATATCTTCAATGTCACCTGATATGACATACGGATGTCTTCGAAAGTTCCATACTTTGGTAAGGGGTCGAATGAGGTCAGGTCCTTTCATGAGGCTATCGTTTAAACAGACACCATTACTTCGAGCTGCAGCATCAAATACCAATTGCATCTTTCCTGGCTTCTTGGCGTTTGTTACTCCAAAGTGAGGTATATACCAAGTCCGACTATTTCCTGGAGTACATACTGGTGAAATGTACCCTTTTTTCTGATACTTAGTAAACTTGGCGGAATACATCTGCGCAAATTCAGGATCACGCTGCATCCGTTTTTCTATCTCCACAAGACGACAATATGCTGCCTTTCTGCTTTCTAGTAAGGCTACATCCGAGTTTCTCCACAAGAGACCTACCTCACATCCATCTGCAGTTTTTTTGTATGTCCGCCGCAATATGTCTAAAGACCTTTTGTCTTTAATGGAAGCAGCCGTGCCCTTCTCAGTTAGCACTTTTACACCAAAATTGTCAACACTAAAGCTCTATTTAATCAATTGGTGCAAATATTAATAACTTCCACTTAAATGACACATGTAGCTTGTGCCGCCATTGTCTTTCAATTTTTCAGCTACGAACCAGCCTAGCTTTGTTCGCTTTCTAACTAGGGATTTCTGGTCACAGTATAATAGTTCACGATGAATTGTTAGGAACCCATGGTCTTCTCCAACTACGACACGAACGACGGCATCTTTTAAAACTGACATTTTCATTTTACTCAAGTAGGGCCACTTTTTCTTTATTTCCGCAATATTCGCTGTGTACGGATTGAACCCCATATCACCAGTTGCCTTTACGTTTGTCATCGCTCCATGGTATGTTCCACTTATCTCAAAGTTTACTTCGGAAACCACAATTGTTCTCTTTTTGTTTAGCACTGCTTTCACTGTGAACTCTTTATCCGGTCCCTTTATTCCTAGCTCCTTAGCCAGGTTGGCATCAACAAAACTGTCTGTTGATCCAGAGTCCAATAATACAAATGTTCTCCGAACCCCGTTAGGTCCACGTATTTTTATAGGAACGATCCCTAATGGTCCACTTGCCCCTTTGATATATGTTCCTGCAGTTACGCCCTCTTTGCTTGGGGCTGAATTTGGTTGAGTACTCGCACCCCTTTATCAGCTGCTGCAGTTTCTCCCTTTGCCTCCTTTGATTCTGGTTTTGGTGGATTGTGCAGAATTCGGTGGCGTAATTCTTCACAACCATTTATGCCACATGAGGATTTTAAATTGTACTTGCTGTAGAAATGTTTTCTATCGAGGCAGCAGAAGCATATGCCCTCACTCCGCAATAGTGCCTTCTTATCCACAACAGACCTTTTCTTAAATAACCAACATGTTTTCAAAACGTGCTTTCCTTTTCTGCAACATGGACACATTGTAAGTTCGGTCAGCTAGATACCATGTTTCTATTTCTTCATGGACTTGTACTGGGCTCGGAAGTTTGTCCAATTCTCACGTTTTCCACTGAACTGTGGTAGTTCACGTTCCTTTATTGTTTTCACGATCACCTGTTGTGCCACGGAATGACTCCAACGCTTAAATTTACGCTGCCATTGTGTCTTCTCTTTGTCCGATAGGGTATGTGGAAGGTGAAATACTACTCTGGTCATCGTCTTGCAAATTATTTCTTACTTGACTTTTTCCGATCTCAACCGGATCTAGTCTATAATTTATTTTTGTACGTGTTAGGGGCGACACGTTTGTAGCCACATTTACTACTGTTGCTTCTTTTGAGCCAGCAGCAGAGACTTCTTCTGTATCATTTTTATTCTTTGAATCATATTCATTTTTAAGTTTCTCGTCACCAGATGACAACTCCTGTTCGTCAACGTCGAGCAGGTTCTTTTCAACCTGGGCTATCTTCAGTATACTTTCTTTCTGTGACTGCAATTTCTTCTCGTTAGCTTCCTTGTAGCGCTGCAGTAATTCCATTTTTCTTTTCAGTTTGGCAGCTTCTGATTTCACTGTACTCATGAAATTTAATTCCTCGCCTGACCACTGGTCTGCCGGTTTATTTTTCAGTCCCGACTCACAAACCAGTGGGTTTAACAAATTCCCTTCCACAGTTGCATGCTGGATAACAAGGTCGGTAATGACGGGATCAATTTCAAGTTCAATCAATGCAATCTTCTTTGCAGCGCTAAGGTCGATGCTCTTTTTAACTGAAGTTGTACTTATTTTAGTGACCGACATGGTCCTTGTAGATTTCAAATTACTGTTGATACCCAGTCGTTCTGGTGGCACACCCTTGTTTGCTCTGGAGCTCTTCTTTCCTTCAGCATGGGATGAATGTGCCTGTTCCATTGTTCACTGATGAACTTGTAGTTTTCTTATCAATTTAATTTTTTTTCGAATTACTGTCTCTTTTCCAGTAATCCCGGGTTTCGGCACCAAATGTTATGACCAGCTAGGATTTTCAACTCTTTCGTTAAACTGAATCCACCGTAGGGTTAACATTAAATTAAAAATCTAAAGGGTTTTGGTTCGAGGAGATTATTCACTGGAATGACCGAGACGCACCAACGAAAATTACACTTAAAACTGTGCTCAAGCACTTTAAACTATTTTGCTCCGACCTAGGTCTCGTGCTTAACTACCACAATAAAACAATATAGCAGCACAACACAGAATGTAATAATTTTAATTATTTATTCAACAATTACTTTTGTTACTCATGAACAAATTATTTACTCTCTCAAGATCAAACTTTTTTTAAACTTCAACTTCAACTGACTGTCTAGGCACACGCCAACTTGCTCGTACTTTTAGAAATATTTATAAGTATATACAGCTTCCACAGTTACTATAAATTTAAATAATTAATTTCAATTCAAAATATTATTTAAAATAAGTGATTCAATGCAATATATTAAAAAATAAATCTTTACTTAATTCAATAACATAAAAACATCTATGAGGAAAGGAGCCAAAAACTATAAAAAAGTTTGAGATTTAATTTAAAATAATTCCGTATTTTCTTTTTTCAAAATTTAACACATTGTATTCAACGCATTCCAGAAAGCAAAAAATATGCCTTCAAACCAAAAGGCAATCCGACGATTTAAAGCACAGCTTTCTAAAATGAAAAAATATTCCCATTTTCTCAGAACGTCGTCTTTTCACACCTCACATATTATTAATAAACTCAATCTCAATTAATAAGGAGAAATAAGAAGTATTCTACCAATTTAAACAAAAAAGTGTAGTTGGTTCCAGGATAAACAAAACATCCTTATATTTATTTTTATAAACTAAACAACGTAAATTGTAAAACATTTTCGTCTATTTTTAATATCAGACCCATCAATCACCATTAATACAGAGAGGCGCCCCACCCTGTATTTTAATTTGTTGTTGTTCACGAAACATTAAATATAGAATTATTCAAAAAAATCGGTTTTGTTTTTTTACCATTATCTTCTGCTCTAAATTTAGCTTCCATTTTAAATTTACTAAAATTTTACAATTAATAATAATTTTTGCGTTATCATGCATGAATTTAAAAATTAAATATTATTAAAGGTATATTGTGGATAATTTCGTATACATAAACTAGTAATTGTGTATAATCTTTATGATTTATCACATGCAAACATATTTTAACTTTAGTTAGTTATGGCACGAATCTTTCATAAATTTGTTAGCGGTAGGTGTCGATCAGTACTGTTTATCAAAGTTTTTATAGGTATCAGAAATTTTTTTTTATGTAAATCGGAATGTATATAAAAATATACTGTCACATAAGTTAGAAATTTAATTATTTTTAATAATATTTATTTAGTAATTTACATAATTTTTTGTAAATTTAAAATTCAACATTTTATGTTATCCTCTGCAATATTTTTATATAAAATACTAAAACGTTGGAGAAAAAATACACTTTGTATTTTCTAGACTTGAGAGTCATAAATCTGTAGATAATGTTACATCGTTCAAAAAATATATCGATAAAATATGTTTTCACGGGAAACTACTACGTTTCAAGCATATACTCTCAAAAGAAGTCACGCGAAATTCGCATAGAGTAAATAAACTTCTTTTAATTTAACCCGAGACAGAGACATTCTGTTTGTTTTACAAAACTTAATGAGATTCTACATTTACATATATTTCAACTAAGTTTGTGGGTTTGCTTTACATTTGCCTTTTCTTTTCCTTTCAAATGATTTAAATTGGGCTTCGGTTAAATATTGTTACAGAAAACGATTGCATGTTTAAAAGGAGTATTATTCAAGCTATTATTTTGATGTTAGCATTCATTAATATTATTCGGTTTATTATAAGTATAAATTATAGGTTTCTTCAATAATTGTCAGGTTTATGTTCTAACTTAAATAATGATACATTATATGGTCGTGTTCTTTCCACAAAAGTAGAAGTCACGCTCTTACTTAATTAATTGTCGATGTAAGTAATGGGAACTACTTGAACAAATAACATTTAATATAAAAAGTAGTTGCAAATGCAAATAACATGCAATGCAAAGATTTAAACACAGTATACATCTACGAATGCAGTGTGTAGTACGGATCAGTACTGATTATTGTGCTCCCCCTTTCTGAACTTAGGTTAAGTTCTCTGAGGAATTTCAGGGCTGACCTTGGATTAAGAGGAGTAACTTCCTCCAGTTCAAAGGAAACGTTTGGAAACATTTGGTACTAATTTTTTTTGCGCAGGTTACTGCGCATTGGCGTTATTGCGGTAAAACTGATAAATTACATTACTACAATGAAAACAAAAACCTAAGTTGTTAGAGCAGCAACCAGTGGCGCAACTAAGGCAAACATTTCTTGGAATTTAGATCGATCGGGCGTGTTAAATCAAATAAATAATGTAAAAAAAAATAATTATTTGTTTCTAATTATTGTTAAATCATAACACTAATTACATGAAAAACACTGTAAATGCAGATTCTATGTATTTGAAACATACATTTTTAGTTTTTGAAACGTTGCGCCTTTGGCAGTAACCTTCATTACATTACTGTGACATCACAATAACTAACTTGACAATTGAGCGGTAACTACTATACCACAAAATATGTTACCTAGAAATCATAGGAAAAAAATAATACATTTTACATATTATTTTAAAATTCATGTCGATAGTCTCTCGATAGTCCCCTGACGATCGAGAAAAATGTCAATAGAACTTTTGCCGCGGAAATGACAGTCTTTGTTTTCTTTGGGGGAAGGAGGTTAATTCAAATAATTTCACTGTAGCTTTGCCAATGTGTTTCATGAGATGAGTCAGCGTCGAACCTTCTCGTTTTCTGGCCATTGTAATGTCACTTAGTTACCCTACAGTTATTTTACCACAAATTTTTCCACTAATTATCCCGAAAAAAACCCGAAACTACCAATTTTTTCAATTGTTTTTAAAAAGACAAACTTAAGAGATGAAGTTCTTCTTTAATTGCATTTTTCTGGAAAAATTACATTAGCCATTTTATAAACATTATAATGTACTATAGGTACTGCGATGATCGTTAAAATTTTATTTTATTTTTGAAACTTAAAATTCCTCGCCATCAAAAATCGCACATAAATTGAATTATTTATGCTTTTAAATTTAAATCGCAACTTATATGCAGCAGCTTACTTAACTAGGAAATTCTTTTTGATACTAATTAACTTTATCTCAGATTCACTAAATAATTTTGTCTAACAATTTTCAGTATTAGGTCAAATTAGAAACAAAATTTCTTTTTAGAAAACAAAATTATAATTAAATCAAAACTTGGAACACAAATAAATTTCTAAACCTACGTCTATGCTTATATTTAAATGTTTTCTAAACTAAAATTCAATTCGTATTACTCATGCGGACGCCCAATTGTAGTCCTATCATGTACTACGCAACTAGTGCTAAACAAACCCTACAGGACTCATATCTTTTGCAGGAAATGATGATTATGATGTTTTTGCAAAACTTCTTGAAACTTTTATTTTACAAACGGGTAAGTAACCACTTTCAACTCATACCAGCTGTAGAAAGCTTATTTACTCTTAATAAATAGGCCGTAACCTTGACCTATTGCTGCAGAATCACTGAGAAGAAACTTTTTTTCTTAGGCCCGCATATAATTCAACCGGTGTTTCTGTTTTTCAAACAACAAACCTCTCTGCGTCTTTTTTTTCAATACTTTTATTTTCCTTAATAATAAAATTTTGTTACATAAAAAAAAAAGAACAGAACCTTAAGACTAATATAATAATAAGTAACATAAATCAAAACAAATAGTATTCAAATAGGAACCAGTAACTATATGCGTCGCTTGTTTTTATAACTTCTAGGTTTCAACCTACTAGTCTTCTTTTTTTTAAGGAAAAATGGTTAAATTTTTGTGACATGAGTAACGCCATCTCTGTGTCAAACGTCCGAACTAACCTGGAAATTTTATTCTTTTTGATTAAAGTAATTGTTCTTTTTAGGCACACTAACTATACTTACACCAAATTGTCCATATTTAGTCCTTTAAACTTGTATCTATTTACTTTTGTCCTATATTAATGACCTTGACCTATCGTCGCACAATTATTGACAAGAAACTTCTTTTCTAAGACCCGCACTCAATTCAACCGGTGTTTCTGTCTTTCAAACAACGAACCTCCCTTAAATTTTTGTGACTTCTACTAAAGCCTAGTCTATGTCAAACGTCCAAACTAACCTTAGAATTTTATTATTTTTGATTAAATTAATTGTTCTTTTTTAGGCGCACTAACTACACTTACACCAAACTGTTTCTTATTTAGTCCTTTACACTTGTATCAATTTACTTTTGTCCCGTATTAATTCGCCACTTCGTAATTTTCTAAATGATTATAAACTTGAAAATTTTTATTAAAGTTTCTTTCCTTTATCAAGGAATGTCATTTTCGTAGCACTAATCACTTTTAATTAGTCAAAGTGCACTTAGTTTTAACACTTTTTCTCTTTTTGTTAACTAATACCAGATGTCATTGACCCATACCAACTAACTTACGTATTGCTTAAATTAAATCTAATGACACTCATAAAGACAACAACCTTCAGCACTTTTCTAACTATGAATAAATAAGACCTCGAGCCTTCTTCAATTAATTATTATAAGGATGTGCTTCCGATTATTTTCCGATCTTATGAAACGTGCATGAAATTGCTTTATCAAGATCTTTTTACACATAAATCTACAAATTATTGTACATATTCTTTTTTATCTAAATGTTAATTTAACTATAAAATTCAATATGCCCTGCTATATGTCTATATACAAAGATCTATGCAAATTTTAAGAAAAAAAGTGAGAACTGTTTTTAAAATATTAGTTTTTTTAATTTTACACCTTTTTTTTAAGGGTAGAAAAAAAAGTGCTTTTAAAAAGCTCTAGATATGAGATTTGAATAAAATTTCTTTGGCTTCTAAGTCAGAGTACATACATACATACATTTTTTTCACAACACGGTTACAATAGATTCACTCTAGGTATGAGAGAAAGTAAAATAAAAACATCCGCGTATTACGTAAGAAACGCGGAAATCAAAACTTACGATTGGAAGTAAGCAAGCGCGGTCAGCATTTCTTAACGGCCTTGCTTACTAAGCAAACTAACCTACTTCGTGCGTATAAAACGAAGTCGGTACGATAACAGAAATCAGTTCGAAGTTAAGTTCAGTGTAACAATCAGTTCGCCAACATTTTATTAGTACGAGTACGGTCCAGTCAAATCATCGGCCCGCTTCAAATCCATCGCTCCAATTCAACCTGACCTCGGATCTTTAGCTTGACACATGATACCACGATCAGGTATCCCCGCACCGCATATAGTACGACAATTACTATATGCTGACATACACCGTCTTCATTCATAAATGCAAATAGTATAGCTCGATCTCGGTATGTCTAATAATAAACACTACAAAACCAGACTCGTCCAAATTCTTTCTATAGTTCAACCCGGCGTCTAGAGTAATACACCTCAAACGCCACAGCTATAATGTTAAAGGTATGTCCCATTATACCTGTAGAACGCTTTTTAGTATCGAAATAGTAATATCTCTAGACGCAAATGATAAAAAAATTAGTAACAACAGATGTTCGTTAATGACCAATTTGCGAAAAAAAATGTAGTGGCTTTTAGATTTCATAATTTTAAGTTAACTTTAATAATATAAAAAAAGGTATTAGTGTACGTTCAAACTCTGATCAATATATCCTCGAGCGTTAATAAATCTAAAGTCAAAGACAAACATTTACACTTGTAACAGTGTTGAGTCAATATATGTTTTAGATAAACTTCTTTAATAAAAAGTTGGATCTTGTAATTTATTTAATGTAACAAACTTAGTGAATACATAGACTTTGACACATTCACTTTCTTAATATTCACCTTAATTTAATCATTGTAGTGTATCTACACAAAAATATATTTTAATCATCTATCTTTTACTAAAATGTACAGAAGGTTCAATTTAGCCTCACAAACAAATGTTACAAATTTTATACATACACTTTTTTACGCTTTGGAAATTTTACGGCTTTCGAAATTTGTGATTACAATTTCAGCAAATGTAAGTTTTGACAGTTGTACCCGTGAAGTAACAAAAGCATTTTGTTGATGCCGGAGTTAAAGTTAAAATCGCTGGGCGTGAAACTATGCATGTAAGAAATCTATCTAAGTTGTCTTTTACAAATGTATACAGTTTGTAACAAATAATTTGATGTAAAAAGCAGGTTCTTTTTATTTTTATTTAGATTGTTGTTTAATGGAAATCGATAATTTATTTTTAAGTTTTTATGTTGATACTTTCTAATTTAAAATAATTAGTATGTTTTTTGAGTTTTCTTTAAAATTAAAATGTTTTTAACAAGACTAATTTAAACAGATGCAATACTGTAGAATTTTGAAATTTGTGTCTTGTTTTTAACCTCTGCTTATTAATTTCCTTTTTTATTACATCAATTATTTAACTCTTGAAAAACTTACTAGTGATAAAATTTCTTAAATTTTAGAAGGTATTTTCATAATAGAATTCAATTAAATATTTATCAATTAATTGTATTGTAAATATGTTTGTTAATACAAAATAATGTATGTAATAACATAAGGATTTCAAATTATTCTCTTACTAACCGCTGCTGCCAACCGGCTTTCTTAACGTTCTTGCCGTATGGAAGAGATCCTGCCTTTCGATTTGATCCTTAATACAGGTTCTGTAATACCGCATCTAATTTTCCTAACATTCTTCCGGCACTAAATAGATCTGGCGTTTAGTGTTCTCTGGCTAAAGCAATCTCAAGCATAAAATAAATATTGTCTCACCCCTGGGCTTAATTAACATCTTATTATTGTTAATTGAACAAAATGTGTTACATGAATTAAAAACCAGTATTACGGTACGGTATTACAGAGCCTGCGTTAAGAATCAAATCTAAAGACAGGGTTTCTTTCATACGGCAAGAACGTTAAAAAAGTCGATGTAAATCAACGGTTAATAAGAGAATAATTCAGAATAAGGTATCAGGCGGTAAATCGTCAACAATAAATTTTAAGCGGGTTATAATAAGTTAGTTCTAGAAGATTTCAGAGGATAACTCAAAAAGAAATTTAAACTTGCTCTCTTATACTGTAAATTTATCTATGAAAAGGGAAGAAACTTCAGGCATGATTAATATTCATGTTCCTTACAAATTAAATACATTTGGTTTGATAGTAAACTATGCGATTTATAGAACAAATTAGATTTTTAATTATATCTAGAGTAAATGATCCAAATATGGGCACACATTTTACTTTTTAGGATTACTATGCCGTAAATATAATTAAGAGAACTATAAATATACATTAATGGAGACTTTAACATTAACTTACCGTCTACGGTAGTAAATTCAAATGACATACTATTGAATCTTGTATTGTCTACACATGATAATGTCTTTGTCTCGCCATGTGATTATCCCTTGGGGCCTCCCGATGATTACCACGTGACTATTTTAATTAATATTACAACTCTTACATCAAAGAATCTGGAGACGCCAGTGCCGGAAATAGTATACAATTCATCTTATACAAATTTCACCATAATAACGTAAATCTTAGCTTTTCAAAACTGGAACTTATTATTTAATGACCAAATTGATTGTTTTTACTATATTTTGTACCAAAAAAGTTTATCAATTTTTTTTCTATTCTTTCTGGTTTTCTAAGAAAACATATCTTAAAAAATATGGTAGAGTGACTTGGTTGATTTTAAACGGACTGCGTAAATATGTAGCAATAAGATTTTGAAACGACTTGATCAAATATCTAACGAGCTAGCTTGAGAAGAAAAACCAGATTTTTTTGAAAGGTTGGGTCGAAATTTTTGAGCATCTTTGTGGTTTATATTGTATTTGTTCAACGATATAATCAACATCAAAAATAATATTTTTGTTAAATGGTCAAATACCTATAATTCTGAAGTCACTCGCTTCAATTTATGACGACTAAAAAAAACCTTAAAAGCACTTATTAAAGCGTTGACCCAGGCTTGTGACCTACTATTTCCCTACTATTATCACTTTCTGTTTGGGCACTCAAATTTAATCACCGGAAAAGTTGTCTGGTCTTATGTAAGGTTTTCAGAGATTTTTTTGACGGCGTTTTAAGTTTATAATTATATGTGGGTAAATGTTGGACCAGTAACATTTTCTGTTTCTTATCTACTATTTAATTTATCCATCCTTCAGACACACTATCGGTGCATGTACACACATGTTCATATTACGTATGTATGTATGCGTATATAAACGTGAATTTCTGCTACAACACCCTCCTCTTGAGGAGAAAGAAAGCAAGCGTGTTTGCTTCTCCTTTCTTCGGGAGTAATAAAATATGTATATTTGTTTTGTTGTCTTTGGAGTTAGCTGTGGCAGGAGGAAAATACTGACTACGTGATTTTCCATTCCATAGAACTGAGCTATCATTTTAAAATATAATTTACTAGTATGTTCTCAACATCTATCCCTAGAATAAAGTGACTTCCAAATTTTACAAAATCTCTGCAAAGTACCTACAATAACAAATACTTTAAAATGCTTTCTTTACAACCATTCTGTATTGATTGTATTAAAATATTGTTATTGATAATATGTTGAGATATCAATATTTGCAACGATATGGTGATATGGTGATTATGATATTTGACCGCCGTCTTATCTTCTTTACATCTGACTATATATATTCCTCTAAACAAAAATATAATTTACTACAATTATATTTAAATCAATCTTAGTTACTGTCTATCAGCTTTTACAAAGTCATTTTTAATAACGCATCAAACTTGATTTTATTTCGTCGTAGAGTGGGGCGTTTTTAGAGAATTCTAAAAAATTAAACTGCTGTCTAAAAAGGCGCCCCTGCTGAGTAAAAGAAAAAAATAAAACCAACCAACAGGAGATCAACAGGTTTTACTTAAAGTCTAATACGCTAAATCGAACACAAACAAGAGAGAAAGACATACAACAACAAACAAATCTTAAAATACTAGGAGAATGTGACAGAAATAGAAAGACTGTTGCATATAGTTACGTGCATTAGCAGCAGCTTCGCATTACAATAAATAAGGCTTGAAATTAATGTGTCGAATTTTAGTAACACCCGAGTTAAAGTTATCATTCCAATTGAGGATTGTTTACTAAGAAAGCTCTGCGTACACATATCACTTACACACGGTGATTTAAACTAAACTCAAACTAGGATTAAAGGGGTGAGTATCTCCCGCAAACCCAAAGGTCTTTTGTTTTTTTGTCAACCGCTCTCAGTAAAGCGCCCGAGCCCGTATTGAGCTGATTAAAACAAACGTTCGGTTGTTGAGTGTACACCGAATAAAAATTTACTTAAATATTAGAGATCAAGCCGTTCTATGTCATATGTACTTGAGCTTAACGCATTATCACTGAATAAGTTGATTAAATACTAAAACGTAGTTGTAATCGGTAGGATGTAGTTCCGAGAATGAAGGTGTTCTGCTAGCAACGGTAACGACAGTTTGGGTTTGTTGGTGTGCGGAGAAGAACAGAAGGCGATGGGCTCCTCGATAAAGTTATACAGCATAACCAACCCCTGTAGACGTAGTATCCACCGGTTGTCTGCAGCTTATCTAATTCGAAACCGTAGTGTTGTCTTTAATTGATAGAAGGTTCTTAATCAGCCACTCCAGCACCCTCAAAAGTTATTCAAGTATAACACACAACGAGAACATAAAGTCAACGTAACGTGCTAAAAGCATAAGTAGCAATTAAATTAATACAACCAGAAAGAAAAAAAAAGCAAAGTGTAATCACGGTGAATTTAACCGAATTTAAACTTAATTGTGTTTTTTTTTTTTTTAAATGATGTCCGCTGATCGTCTAAGTAATTTTAATCGATTTTATTTTCCACCAATAGAAAATTAGCAAAATGCGCGTTAAATACGACTTTTGTCGTAACATATTTTTCGCGACACACGTTTTAAGACGGCTCTCGACATACGTCCTACATTCGAAAAATAAAACCATAACAAGTTCTAAAATAAATCAATGAATAAAATATTAAAAATAAATTAAATAAAAACTTACTCTTAAACTAAACTCACTATCAAAAGCTCAGGCTTAGATTGAACACAAACACTAAGTTTGTTTTCTGAAAAAGTAATATTTTAATATTAAAAGAGTGATAATATAAACTTGTAATATGAAATTGACGATAGGAAAAAATCAAAATGTAAACAAATCAACGTAGAGTAAATATTTAACAGTTTCAGTTAGAGCTGCATTACAAATGCAACAAATACAGGTTTGTTTGTTAACGTTAATTTTGCAATATGTCACTCATATGATTCTGGCAAAATAAAATTGATGACTTTCAAGTAAATTACTTCAAATAATCATTTAAGTTTGTTTTTATTTAAATCGTCGGTAGACATCGCACTACCGCAAACAAGCTTCAACTATTTGAGCAACCCATCATAGTTCAATACACACTTACACGAAAAATTTTAAGTGCAGGAATGTTTACCAGTAATTGGTTTTCTCTTCACCTTTGCCTGTAACGACGTTTATAAGGAAATAAGACAATAATATATTAATAACCACAATATCTTTTAAAACAAGATAATGGGTTTCTATTTAATAAAATTTGGTAAATTTCTAGTAATCGTTATAGTTATTTTTGATATTGCGTATATTTGATTTTGTACTCAAACTATACCGTGTGTCCCACAGAAAAAGTTGACATAGGCGTTTACTAGATTAAATTTAAAATTAACGCACCATTTGAACCCAACACAACAACATATTTTATTAGGTAGATAAAATATAAAAATGCATGTAATAATAATAATCAATACGTAAGCAGATTTTAATAAAAATTAATGAAATAAGTTATTGCTTATAATATTTTATTTATTAATCTGGATTGGAGAACTTGGTATGAACGCCTTGATAGAGGAGTTGGTAAAATGGCCGGGTAGAGATTTATTAAACAAAACCTCGGTTTTTTGAATTACCAAAATTTATATTGTAACGCCAATGTGTTTATGTTTTGTATTACAAAGTTTATATTACTGTGTACCACTACCCTTAAACTTTTAATCTTCACTTTTTAGGGAGGCACTCAGTTTTCAAACGTTTGAATGAACAAACGTAACCATTTTTGTGTGTTATGATATAAAACTAATAATTAAGTACATAATGTTAACCAAATGTATATTTTATGAAATGTGTGCCTTACGACAACTCGTGCACAAAGAACACGTAAATAATAGTATAAACTAAGAAATGCCAACAGTTAACTGTATCAACAAATAAATGTTAATTTACAATATCGTCACCAAAGCGATAACTTCAAATGCAAAACACTTGTGTTGATAACAAGCCAAGTACTTGCAAATTATCATTCATTTGTCGATACAGTTAACTGTTGGCATTTTTTCGTGTATATTTTATGATGAACCTGAAGTGCCTATCATCAGCATTTGAGTTCGATTCCTACTGCCGTAATTTTTATTTCTAAATTATCGGTGATGTTATAATTTAAATTATAAAAAAGGTAAACTTATTTTAAACTTCTAATCGTTTCTAAAAATTAGTAGTTTTTTACTTTCACGAATTTCTGATCTGATATAGTAACTTTTATTCTTGACAAATTAAGTCAGAATTAAGTTCTTAATAATACAACGTAACTGTGGTACCAACCTAAATAGTTGTGAAAACTGCCGATTTCAATGTTTCGGCAGTAAAAAGCCTTTTTAGCGTCTGCCATTAGTACAATAATATGCCCAATATTTTATGAAATAAAAAAAAATTTCAGTATTAAACTAAAACTCGGGTTATAGGTCTAAATTATCATTTTGTTATTCTAAGAAATACGCGTCTGGTTTAGATAAGAAAACAAATTCGATTTTTATGAAACTTTGTACATGAACTTTATTTGTAATTCCGCAGAGCAGATTTGATTAGATTTTAGGAATCTTTTATGTAGCCAAAATAGCCGTTAACTACAGATTTTTGAATTTAAAATTTTTAAAAATATTCATTTCATACATTTTTGTTTCAAATAAGTTTGTTTAAATTATTTTTGATTCGATAAGTAATTATGGAGATATATCAATTACGTGACACTAATGTCAAGTTTACCAAAAAAGTTGAAGGGAAAAGTTGTTGGAAATTTTTTATTTAATAAAATTAAAAAAAAGAACCTGTAGTTACTCGCTAGTATTACTAAATCACCGCTAATCACTAAGATAGAAATTATTTTCTATAGCCTTTGTTTGAACTATTTTTACCTAAAACGCAATTTTATTTTGGTTGATTGGGGCGATGTGAAGTTCGCTGTCTTTTTTTTTTTTTAATTTAATTTAAAATAATTATAAAAAAAAATTGGTTGGAAGCTAAAAAAAAATTTTTTTTTTTTTTTAAAATTTGTTTTATTAATTATTAATATTTTATTTTTTTGGTTTGTTTAAGGATCAAAAATTTTTTAGTTTTTTTAAAATTATAAAAATTTCCAAAGTTTTTAAATTTTTTAATTTAAATTTATAAAAATGGGGAAAAAAATAAAAATGCATTCGTTCATTATTCGTTGTATTGGTGTGGTTATAATGTATGTCACAGTGTCATTGCATGCACATTTATAAATAAACATTATAAGTTTTCATTTTCCCATTTTAAAATCGGATATCAAAACACAACAAATGATAAAGTCGTGACCTTGACATAATGTAATGGGAAGATAAACGCAGTCCACACTGTGGTAACCACATTTGTGTAGCACAGACGCCAAACGAAACGCAATTATTGGCGCACATTTTTTTCTTACTTGGTGCAGCGCTTTAGAACCGTTCAACTACTTTCACAAACATTTACCTCAACATCCATTAAACGCCCGGTATGAACACCGTCGACATCGCAACCAAAGCTGATCAAAGAGGAACTTGCAACCACTGCCACAATAGAACGCTGCTGATGCAACATCAAGAAAATGAACCCAGATACATTTTATACAAAAACATGCTAGGCCCCCGTACTTAAGGATGCATTGCTGCTGTCGAGGTCCAACCGACCAGGTCTTCTTGCTACGAAACAATCACGCAAATAACCCTACGAAAATCCGTATAAAGTATTGCAACAGTGATCGAAAACGTTAAAAAGCAATATAAATCGACCACGTGAAACCGGCATTTGTAGAGAACAGTGCTACCCTAACATTAAAAACATTGCTGAGTACAGCATCTATTACGACACAGACACTAGAAGTAGAAACAACACCTTACACAATCATTAGTTTTCTGCAAAAGAAGTACATTTTTACCTAGGTTTAAGTAAATTGATAGACACGCCACAGATGCCTACATTGTCATGACTTCTCTATCAATGGTCCGGGAGTATGTGTAGCGACACATAAAATTATAATAAATTTAAACAAGAGCAAACAACTTAAGTTTATTAACTTTGCTATAATAATTGGCCGCACAACAACCTTGCGAAAGACAGAAGCAATGATCTTGTCTTCATAAACAGGTTTGTTTACTCTCACATAATATAAACTATACAGAGTGCTTCACGGTGAGTGGCCTATTAGACGTTATAGTGTAACAACAAATACATTAAAACTGAAGATCTGCGTACAGGGCGTTTCAGAGGTGTGCTCAATTTAAGGACATAATGACATGGTTGTAGTATTTTGATTATATTTTTATTTTATAACTTTCAATATCATTTTTTAACTCTAAAATTAATATTTCTAAGTTATTTTGATGTTAAGAAAATATTATACAAAAACTAATCTTATTTTGAAAATTAATAACGCTTTTTATGTAAAATTCCAATAACTAATTTTTTTTTCACAAGTTTAAAAGAGTTGGAGGTAATGTTAGATAAACTACAAATGTTTAAAATTGTACCGGTTGCTCAAAACAGCAGGTCAAACTTAGACAATTTCAATGTTCATTTAGTCGTTTTCTTTAAATAAAACATACTGTATTTATAATATCAACGGCTTCCTTTTATGATTATCTGTCGTCTAATATCAACATTTTCTATAGCTAAAATGTGTGGTTCTTGAGTTATTTTAAGTTATTAATAGTTATTTAACAAACGAGTGTATTAATAAGGAGAAATAACAACCGAGATATTTTAACGCGTGAGCGAAGCGAGCGTGTTAATGTTTGAGATTGTTAATCACCGTTTACTTTAAAAATTAGTTACACAACTTTTCGTCGATCGTACTTTGTAATTTTAATAAAGTTATAATTTAATAATTTTAGAAAAGATATGGTATTGTAAACGCACCTTTAGAAAGTACCGTTTGTGAACTCACCACAATTTTTTAATTGTATAACGTAACCTAACTTTATTGTTTTACTTTTTGTGAGCTTTGTATTGGATCATTCGTCTTTTGTATGGCTATTTGACAACAGTATTTTAATTAAGGTTACTAAGTTGATGGAGAATTGAGGTACTGAATTCCAATTGTTGCGTCGATGTACAATAGTTATCATCACAGCAAACAAAGTGTATAAATCTTTTTTGTGAGAACGAATTGGTGCTTATTCAAAATAATGATGCACCTACAAAGACCGAACCAGAAATGGTTGACAATGTTTGATACTTGATACAAAAAGCCCAAGTAGAGCTCTACGTTGCCTGTAAACAAGTTGAACTTTTGATAATGACTTGTTACACTATACCAAACAAAGATATTCATTCATATCGCTATTGTGTACAAGTGGTCCACCAACTTATTGAGACAGGATTGATTATCCTACATGTGTTCCAGCTTAAGATTCTTTAACGATGAAGCTTGATTTTACCTTAATGTTATTTCACACAACATGTAATGTAATGTAATGTAATTTATTTCCACAAAAATTTATACACAAAGTTCTACATATAAATAAATAGCATGGAAATATAAATAACCATCTTTTGCCTAGTAAGTGATGGTTATTTCAATTTCTCATAAAATTAAAACTTAATTTGGTTTATTCTTCCATTAAATCATAGGGTAAAATATAGGCGGCTCCTGCGGTGTATTTTTGTTAATATTAGTGATAAACATATAATTAAACCAGGTGTGATCGTTAAGAGATTGTAGACAATAAGCAATGGAGGTCATCAATGTGAATAATCCAGTCTTTTACTTTTTTTTGAGAATAGTCTAAAATTGTTTGTCTGTTTTATATTGTCCAGGAAGGAGATTAAAACATTTTGGTCCAAGGTACAGAAATGTTTTTGCAAAAAGGACTTTTTCACTTTAGGTCTTCGAAATGTACGATGTAAAGAGCTTCGCGTTTCATAGAATAAATTTTTCTGTTCCACGATTACCACTCCTTTTAAAGAATGCCCTTAGAACTTTGAAAATAAAGAGATTTCTTATGGGAAGAATGTACAATTGTTTAAAAAGTTTGTTCGTATGTTCTCGTTTGTGTTTACGGGACATTATCCTAACAAAATACTTTTGTGTTGTAAATACCTTATTTATAAGTGTATCATATGTACCTCCCCAGAATTCAATCCCATACTGCAGACGTGAATTAATTAGAGCAAAATATAACATTCTCAAGCACTTAGAATCACACATATTTCTTAAAAAATAAAACGTTGGGATTGATTTTCTAATATCAGCGTGCAATTTATTTATATGGTTTCTCCATGTAATTTTGCTATCTAGTATAATTCCTAGGTATTTTATTTCTTTTACTTCCTGAATTATTTCGCAGTTGCAGTTTTGTAAATTCAAACACTGATTGTGAAAATTAAAATGGTTATCAAAGCTAAATCCAGTTAAATCAAAGTTTAGAATTTTTGTTTTTGAGACATTTACTACCATTGCATTTTTGAACACCAACTACTCAATAATGCCAAATCATAGATGAGCGAATCTTTAATTGTTTCCCAACTTTCTGAAGTGTAAGAAAGGACAATGTCATCGGCAAACGCTATGATTTCACCACGAAAAGATTCCTTCAAAAGGTCATTTATAAAAAAGAGAACAGTTCTGCAGAGAACAGAACCCTGCGGAACACCAATGTTAATTAATTTCATGTCACTTAGACAGTCTTTGATACGCACTTGCTGTTGCCTATTTTCCAAAAATGTTTGAAACCAATTAAGTACAATACCCTAATACCAGCTAACTGCAATTTTGCTAATAAATAATCGTGTCGAACTAAGTCAAAGGCTTTTTTAAAATCTATGAACAAACATGAGACTTTGTTGTTGGAGTTCAGACTAGTATAAACTATGTGCATCAATTTTGCAATAGCATCTTCAGTGTTTTTCCTTTTTAAAGCCAAACTGTTTAGTCGAAAAGAAGTTTTTTAGATTCCAAGAAAGCTGAGAAATCTTGTTTTCAAAAGTTTTTCGAATATTTTGGAGAAAATAGATAGAAGTGCGATAGGTCTGTACTGTTCAATTGAATCAGGATTCCCACCTTTGAATATAGGGACCACAATTGATTTCTTCAAATCAGTAGGAAATATTCCTGTGTTAAAACTTATGTTAATTATTTTTGCCAGTGGCTCCGATATGACGTGGATAATTTTTTTTAAGAGAATTACGTTAATGTTGTCAATTCCGGAAGACTTTTTACTTTGCATACTAGAAACTGTATATTGGACTTCATTACTATCCACAGGCCCTAGAAACATTGAATGATTTTGTCCTTGAAGATTGTTAAAAAGGTTATCCGATCGACCTAAATTTTGGTAAGTGAACTGAGTTTCAGAAAAGTAGTTGTTAAATTTGTTTGCAATATCCTGACTATGCACTAGTACATGACCATTATTAAGAACGATTTTAGTAATTACTTGTTTTTCTTGCCCAAGATCTTGTTTATTAGACGCCATTGATCCGCTGAGCGGTTACCGCAGCTATGAAAGAGCTTTGCGTAGTATTCGGATTTTCTAATGCTTAAATCTATTATGAGTTTATTTTTAAAACGTAAAAATAATTTTGAAAATTTAGATCATAAAGGTCGGTTTATTGATTGCTTATAGAGTCGTTTTCTTGTGTCTATACGTTTTAGTAGCTCGTTGTTCATCCATGGGCTGATTTGCATAGCTACCGCTAATTTTTTACTGACAACTGTAGCTTTTGTATTTGCGTTTATGCATTCTAGAAGTTTTATTAGGAAATTATTATAACTGTTGTTAATATTGTTATTTTGAATTAAGTTGTTCCAATTTACATTACACAAGTCATCAATTAGTTTTTTAAAGTCGATAGTTTTTGTCGTACTGGAAACGTTTTTATCATTATGTATCGGTGTAATTTTATGTTTATCGTTTAAGAATGTTAACCCGATTGCATGGTGATCTGATATTCCTATGTCAAAGATAGCACTTTTAAAGCAATTGTAGTTTCGATATCGTACTAAAATATGATCCTATACAAAGTTTGTGCAGTTTGCGTTACACGAGTAGGTATGTTAAACAACGGAATGAACGCATTGTTATACAGGGTTGATAGATAATTATCCTTTTCCAGAGTCTTTAGAGTCATTCGAAATATTAATATTAAGGTCGCCAATAATAATAGAATTAGACTTTAATAGGGCTATCAGTTGAGGTAATTCATCAATAAATCGTTTAGGGTTAAGCGCCTGTAATCTATAAACAACAGCAAGCGAGAATTGAGTTTTCTTTATGTTAAATTCTACGACCGTACAATCAGCTGATTCTAGCCTGCATGTGACACGGGTTACTCGTATGCTGTTGTTTACATACACGAGTGATCCACCTGCTCTATAAGATTCGTTACAGCATGCAATACAGGAGTATCCCGGAATTTGGTAAAATTGCAGTTCTGCCGTTGTTATCCAAATTTCACTCATTGCAATTATATTAATTCTACCTGATTCAATTAGATTTTTTAAACAGACCTAAGAATAAGTTAAAGTTTTTCCTCAAACTACGTATGTTTACATGTATTAATCCTATATCATTATGTTCTTTATCAAATATACAGTTATCTAAATTGTTACAAAGTTGAGTGTTTGTTTCGTTTTGCATAATTGTACGTTGCGTTTTATGAATAAGACAGAGAGAAAAAAAAAATTAAAATAATAACAATACAGTCATAATCTTTTAATTGACTTAATTTTACGGTTAATTCAAAATAATTTTAAAGTAAACAACAATAAAAAGATAAAACAAAATTTTATTCTCACTTATTTTCGCTTATTTTTCTTCCTTATTCCGTGCTCTTATCCGTTAATTTTTCCAGGTCATCAACACAAATTACCTTAATGCTGTTTGTTCCGTCAGATTTTTTCACGAAAAAATTTCCATCTTTACACCAGACATACTTAATGCTCTTTTGTTTGCAAGCATCTTTAAGTTGACGAAAAGCATTTTGTTTTCAGGGGTAAGGTGATCGCTAATGAAAATTTTGGTTTTGGGAAAGTTTTTGTTTATATCCACAGCCATCAAGGTTTTCTTCTGCTTGTACGCTTGAAGCCATTCATTCTTTTGGTCTCTGGTGGTAAACCTAACTATGAGTGGTGGTGTTCTTGTTTTATTGTAGGTCGGAACTCGGTGCACAGCAACTACAGTATTTTCTTTCAGTTCCAGCCCGATAGCTTGTCCAACGTCGTGCAAAATACTCTTCACGTCTTCGCCTATGGTTTTGGTATCCCGCTTATTTCTATATTCTCTCGACGCGAGAACTGCTCAATTTCACGTACTTTTTCTAGATTTATTACTTTCTGATTTAATTGCACATTTTGAGCTTTATATTCTTGATTTTCGCGAATAATTTGTTTATATTGACTTTTAATTTCATCGACAGCCTTGTTAGCTTCGTCAATTTTTTGTAGACAAAATTCCAGAGTGATTTGAATTCTTGTAACTGGTTTGAATGTGACTTCAATTCATTGAATACTTCCTTTTTAAATGTGTCTATAAGATTAACCAAGAACTCTTTAGTGAGCGTTGTAGTATCATTTTCCTCAGGTTGGCTGAATGTGCTTGGGCCTTTATTTTGTTTGCAATCATTACAATACCATTTTTCTTTTGGTCACGAGTTTTCAATGCGTCGTGAAATTTGTTCAAACGCACTTTAAATGAAAAATTTTTCACATGTACCCGCGCATTTAATTAAGTCACTAGTGCCTTCACAATGCCCGTTACACACGCCACAGTTTGCCGACATTATATTTTAATTAAAATTTTAATATTTTATAGCCAATACACACAAAATGAAAGTTATAATGTGTATATATTTCTATTGCATATGTCGATAAGCGATACGCGCTAATCAGAACCGCTCGATACGACTGTCTGCGGAAGAATGTAGGGTTTATAAAAATAACATTTTCTTAAAGTGGTTCCACTACACCTCCAAAAGATATTTTCAGGAGTCTAAATGTTTATTAGAAGAACTGCGTGAGACAATAGTTTGTAAAATAGATGAGCTGAACAACTTTAAATGTCATTAAGTGTTATCATCGGAATGTTGTACACAGTACAAAAATGTCTCAAAGTTTGTGTGAACAAATTGAAGATTTATTACAACTGTAAATTAATGTTGATTTGTTATTATTAAAATTTGCTTTGCTACAAATTATGACAGATTTTTTTACAGTTTTATATTGTAATTGATTGACAGATAAAATGGCAACTTTTAGTGTACATAGTGTACTTTGTTGATACTGGTAAGTCTAGGGGGGGTGGAGTAGCAGTAGGGATTCGTAAAAGTGACTTTTTTAATTGTAAATCCCTGGATCTTACAGTCATTACTAATGCAGTGATAAATATAGACATACTTGGCGTGCAAATCACTTTCAGTTGTAAGTCTTCAATGACACAGTACATGTGTGTCAGACTACGAACTATTTTTTGAACATTTAAGCAACCTTATCGCGCTTTCACGATATAAATCAATAATTATGGAAGATTTTAATATCCCAGCTTTTGTAACATCGACTAATGATACGGCCAGCATTCTATTAAAAAACTTTCAAAATCTATTAGAATTTACTCAATATAATAAAATTTTTAACAACCATAACAGTATTCTTGACCTCGTACTTGGCAACGATCGTTGTGATATAGACTAATCGGAGAACTGCTTAGTAATTGAAGATTTATACCATCCTGCGTTGGACATTAGCATGACAGTATCAACCCCTGCTACGCCTAATTTTAATTACAACTCTGAACGTGTACCCTATAATTTTAAAAAGGCAAATTTCGTATTATTATATGACGCTCTTATGAAGTGTGATTGGATCTTTCTCAACAACATGTCGAAAATAGATGAAGCCTGCACTGCATTTTACACAAAACTTTACGAAATATTGAACTTATATGTCCCAAAACACGAACCTCACAGTCGAAGCAAGCACCATAATCCTTCTTGGTTTACAATTGAAATAAAAAACTACTTAAAACAGAAACATTACTTTCATAAGCAGTGGAGATCACACAAAATTATATTTTACTTGAATAAGTTTAAGTTATACCGAAATATGTCTAAGCGTCTTATTCGTGTTGTCTACAATAATTGCTTGCGCTCTGTTTAAGTTTCCACTAGTGTAAATCCCAAAGAATTGTGGTCATTCGTGAGAAACAAAAGAGGGATTAGTCGCATTCCCGGTGTTATGTCTTACAACGGAACAACCCTCTCGTCACATTTAGATATTGTAAATGCATTTGGTTTATTTTTTTCTAGTGTTTACATTGAATCAACAAACGGTAGTACATCTGAGCTTCAAAGACTTTCAAACACTAATGCTAAGATAATCGCAATTGATCAATTCTCCGAGAAAGATATTCTGGAAGTCCTAAAATTGTGCGAATATTTTGGTCAAACCTCTTCATAAATTGTTCTCTCTTATCGTTTCGACCTCTACTTTTCCTACCAATATGGAAACAAACATTTATTGTACCGATTTTTAAAAACGGCGATAAAGAGAATATAAACAACTACAGGCCTATTTCACTTCTTTGCAATTTTTCAAAATTTTTGAATCGGTGCTAGTTAAACATTTATACTTTAAGGTGAAACATATAATATCTCCTTTACAACATGGTTTCGTGAAAAAACGCTCAACAATTACTAATTTGGCATGCTTTAGTCAATTTGTAGCCGAAGTTATCGACAATAAGGGACAAATAGACACTATTTACACAGATTTCACAAAGGCATTTGACAAAATAGATCATTATTTATTGTTACATAAGATTGATTCATTGGGTTTTTCTAACAATCTCTTAATGCTGTTTAAGTCGTATTTATTATATAGAAAGCAATTCGTTTGTTATAGTAATTTTGTCTCAAATTTATTTCATTGAACTTCCGGTGCACCTCAAGGCTCCAATTTAGGACCACTACTTTTTCTTATGAACATTAATGACATAACTTCTGCAGTACAATGTAACATTCTATTATACGGTGATGACATAAAACTTTACTCTGCAATTAACTCACCAATTGATTGTTTAATTTTACAAAATAATATTAACAAAATGGCAAAATGGTATGCCAGAAATCGACTCACCATTAATATTCCAAAATGCAACGTTATCACCTATTCCCGAAAAGTTAACACTGTTCAGTTTAATTATTCCATTAATGAAGTTAGCTTGTCTCGTGTAAATTCAATAAAAGACCTAGGAGTTACTTTTGATACATTTTTAACTTTAGAGAACATACACAAAATACTGTGTCGAAAGCATATAAAATGTTTGGTCTTATCTATCGTAATTGTAAAAGTGATTTTAAATCCAGAGTGTTAATTCTGTTATATAAGTCCCTTATAAGATCGCAACTCGAATATGGTTCACTCATATGGGCGACCCGCTCTAAAAGTCAGACACAGATGCTGGAAAAAGTTCAACGTCGATTCCTAAAATTTGTTTGTTTTACAATTGACGGAGTTTATCTCTACCAAGGTTTTGATCACAACGAGCTACTCCAAAAATTTGAGTTGACCACACTAGAATCAAGACGAAGTGTATCTTATGTCAAATTCCTTTGCAGCCTGGTCCATTACAATATAGATTGTGCGTATCTTTTAAATAAAATTAACTTTCTTGTGCCACGTATTCATTGTAGAACGTCAGCCTGTTTTTATTGTAATTTTAGCAGAACCGATATGCTTAAATATGCTCCGATCGCAAAAATATGCGAACACTACAATAAAATAAGTAACGAGTGTGATATTCATGTTAACTCGACCAGTTTTATTGAAAGTGTGCTTTCGATTTATTTTAGAAACTTATAACTGTGTACGTGTATGGAAGTTCATAATAAGTATAAAGTCACATCAGTATATTCTTTTTCTTTTTAAATTTATATCGAGTTGGAATGAATCTTGTATGTATTTAATTATTTTTTCTTTCTTTTTTATATTTAGTTGTAATTTACTTTCTTTCACAAAAATTTCATATTGTTTTCTGTAATTGGGTGTGTACATACCTGTTGAAATAAACATATTATTATTATTATTATTATTATTATATTTTAGTTGCCTATACTAAAATCGTTCATTAATAGGTGTCATTAATGAACGATTTTGTTACGTTAATGTAGGTCATAAATGCAGGGTTGACAAAAATAAATTAAAAATATAATTCAATACACGACAAAGAACAAAACCACTTTTAAAATTGATTAATTGCGTAAAATAATCATATAATAAATATTACTAAAACGTTGCGCATAACAATTATAAATAAATATCATATCAATATAAATATGAGGTAGACAATAGTAATTACATTCGTTCATTATTTATTGTATTTTTATAGTAGTATGGTTACACTCAATGTCATCGTGCTATTGCAGACAGCAACTATAAATAAACGTTACAATTTGTCATCTAATCTTCTTCAAAATCTTACCATAAAGGGAAACTCGATACAGATAGCTGATAATAACATGAATTGATATAGTCGTAACTGCGAGAGGTGTCTTATGACTTATCGCATCTATCTTTTTAACATCAACAACTAAATGAAATAAGCATATACATTTCGTTTATTCATTGGTGTTAAAAAAAGATAAATGCCATGGATCATTAGACTTCTCTGGCAATTACGACTATACCCAAATTGTTGTCTTTAGGGCTCGTAAAATTAATATTTTACAATATGTATCATGTTCTAACCCGTGATGTTTATAATAATCATTCTTAAATTATGCGGATAGTGCTGATTACCTTCGTAATGGGTAATTGTCATCATTGCAATTTGATTTTTGTAAATATGAAACTGTAAGTGTGAGTGTGGTCAAGCACGTTAGGCTTTTCGTTCATTTATTTGTATAAGTTATTTTATTCAAAATATTTTTAAAAGTGATAAATTGTTGTAGGAGTGGTTAATACAAACAAACAAAAACTTTTGTTGTGTTTAAAGATTATATTGTATAAGCAATTATGAAGTCCGTAATGCGAAAGTCAATATACTAAATTTTACCATACCATACCTTCAATTTCTACAATTCTATAATGTTCCAAATTTTATAAAGCAATAATACCAGCCGCAACCCACGTTTACATTAAAATAGCATTTTGAATTTTATAGATGGGGGAGTAACATCAATAGTATGCATATGAATATCAACTATGAAATCGTTCGTCAAAAGACATATGGGACTTATGGGACCCTCAGCACACGTGTCCGTAATACGTGCTATATAGTTTTATGGAAGCTTTGGCGCGAGAAAAGGTCTATAATCTCAGAAATTCTTAATATAACACTTCTTTTTTTCGTGTGCGATTTTCGACTCGAGCAAGATTTACGTTACAGCTGCTGATAAAAAAGTGTCGTTTTATCACTTTTAATATTGGTGCTCATACGTAACCATTACATCGATTAGCAGATACATTTTCATAAAATACCTAAAATGCATGGTAATATGATTTCATCGAAAGCGATAATAAACACGACCCAGTTTTTTATTTAAAAATAAGCGGGCTTATACCCAAGAGAATTGAATACAAATGACAATTAATCCTCTCTTGTATCAATCAGATATTTTAATTATTGTATTGCTTTAGATTGAAAAAACAACTGACTTGTTTTATAAAAATTTTTAAAGTTCAGCAGTATTCATAGAACACTTATTTTTATTTAGTTACGTTGCAATTTAAAATTATACTTTTATATTTTAACATTATCATTTTGAGTTTTTAATTACTATCTGAATACTAATTTTATACATAACAACATAAATCCATTGTAATATACACAGTGGTCCAACGAAAAGTTTGCACCTAGCTTTACACTTTTTTTTGTAATTGAACGCAAAAAAGCTCGGGCACGTTGATTTTGCTTTTGAGGGGGACACATTGTAAACAAATTTATTGTCGACCTGCGCCTTTAACCATTTAGCGGGGGTGAGTAAGAACCCTAAAACTTTAAATGGAAAGAGAAGTCGAGTGAAAGGGCACAAAATTGTCTTTAATGATATCTTATTTGTTGAATTTTACTAAAACAGTGAATGCGAAAACGGCTTTAAAGACATTAACCCGTTCATTTTGGTATTAATAAAAAATACAAATAAGCTTTAATTATTACAGTGAAAACAACTGCAATCATTAGTAAAATGTGACCCATTTGTTTAATGTTTTTAAAGCCGTTTTCGCATTAACTGTTTTAGTAAAATTCAACAATTAAGGTATCATTAGAAAGACAATTTTGTGGACTATGTTTGAAATGTGTCCTCCTCAAAATTAAGCTCCAAGCAAGTGAAAAGCTAAGTGCAAACTTTTCGTTGGACCACTGTGTATATTAATATCAATACTATTATTATAATATATAGATAGTGTGTCTCATAACAATTGAATGGTTGAATCAGTAACACTTGTGGTGATACTAACATGACAAAATTTTAATACAAATAAAATAAAATAAAAAAATTTCAAAATTGTGATTGTCAAATAAATGAAATAGAAAGGATCTTACGTTGTGATTATTATTAATTACTCTACGAAATTTGGATAGAGTCGGATTGAATGAGAACTGACCTTCTTTGGATAATGTAATATAAACTAATAAATTAAAATAAAACTCGCATGCAACCACAATAACATTTAATATTTAACCTCTGCATAGGCTGCTTACTGGAAGAAAATAAGAAAAGTACTTTAAACAACATACACAAATAACAAACAAACTCGCAGAAGCAAAACACATAAAAGTCAATAAATCAAAATGTTAACCGAGTTAAATGAAAGACTGCAACAAGATATGTTCATCATGTTTTAATTTTTATTAGATAAATAATTATCAGATAGCGTCATGACTTCGTTTGTCGAATGTTATAAGAAACACAAAGAAAACCCAAAAAAAAACAATATAACATAATGCATACATTTATGTGAATAAAATAATAAATTATCAAACACAACATAAAAAGAACACATAGCATATACATAATAAATATCATATAAAATCAAATCAAAATCATAAATCAATAAACTCTGCTTTGATATTAATTGTATCAGCAGGTAAATAATTCAATGAGACTAAATGTCATCGTAAAAGTTTGATGTTAAAACAGGGAGAAAGATAAGCCACTCCACTTGCATCAAACCAGGTAGGACAATTAAGTTGCTAGGCGGCTTGAACGTTTCCCTATATGATGAACGCTTCCCAATGCTGTTGAATCACAAACATTAAATAATTTGACCGTGAAAAGGTACAAACTAATAGGATTTCAAAATATAAAATTCCTCCAATACGGATATTAGATTAACGGCGATGTTGATTCCTTTCGTGGAGGCGAGGATTAAAAAACAATCTTCAAATATCCAATACGCTAACGTTTCGCTCACAATGCGTGAGCTTCTTCAGAGCAGCTTAAATTCATATTTATCCTCACCTCCACGAAAGGAATCAACATCGCCGTCAATCTGGTACAAACTACTCCACTTGCAACAAACCAAAGTAAGATAATCGAACTAAATTAATATACCAAAAACACGACATTGACAAGAAGTATTTATGCAGAAGCGTTTCTCTTTTTATAAAAAATAATTAGTATTAACGTACAAGAAAGTCTGCTACATCCATAGTCAGGTTAAAATTCAGTCACGCTTGTTATCCCGCTCTTCTACACAAAATTAAAATGTTAACATCACATACTTGTCCTACATGCAAAGTCAAAAGTGGTCTTGATCATATCTTTTTTGAGTGTAAAAAAATGCAACATCTTGTACCGAGCTTTACAGATCACTGTCAAACATGTTCCACTACCGTTAAACCTACTACATATTTTAACTATCGGTCAAAAAGAAATCTATGACAACATCACAAATTTTGAGCACGAAACGAGATTCTGCTTTAACTCAATTTTTAATCGTTAGTTTGGTCAATCCAAATGAATTTTTTAGCGACTGGCTGCATGGCTAAGAGACTAATGCCAAAAAAATCTATTGTTTCGCATAGCAATATAAACTCAATTTCAAATAAACGTTAATAAAATGGGAAAAAAACATCGAATAAATCGTTGACAAACAGTTTATAAGTGCGTATTACAAAAAAAAATACGTGCGAGACAATTTTCTACGCCCAAAGGAAAGGAACACCAACTGCAGCGTCTATTTAACCAACAAAAAACACCAAAAACTGCACCAAAAACTTGACTCGAGTGACGAGTCAAGTTTTTGAATGCAGTTTTTGATGTTTTTCTGTTGGTTTAATTTTCTACGCAATAAATTTTCAGATAAAGAAACTACATTAGCGGTTCCTAATTAGATAATTTTTCAGTAGTTGGGATTTAAACAAATGTAAAAGATAAACATTATAAACGTGCAAAAGGGCAAAATTAAATATTATTCAAAATAAAGAATTCCCAAAATTTATTTAAAACAGATTGTACATATCTCCAATAACACATTACAAGGTTGAAACACAAGCGTACAAAAGAAAACTAGCTGTCTAATATGTCGTCTACTTTTAAGGGTAATTATACATAATTTTTTTTATTATTGTATACTATTATTATATCTAAAATCTATTTTAAAATGCTTAAAATATGAAATTATTAAAGAAAAAGCCGACGACTGACATTTTAATGATCAACAAATGTTTTCAAAACTTTAAATACGAAAATAAGTTCTTCTTTTTTCAATGAACCCAGTTTGAAATTGGTACCAAACAAAATCCAAGATAGCTGCTTTTGAGTTAGCCATATAGAAATTCTATTTTGAATTTTTATCCAACAGAAAAACACCAAAAACTGCACCAAAAACTTTACTCGGACACGTGTTTCAACAGCTAAGCTGTCATTATCAGCGATACCGATAAAACACGTGTCCGAGTAAAGTTTTTGGTGCAGTTTTTAGTGTTTTTTGTTAGTTAAATAGACGCTGCAGTTGGTGTTCCTTTTCTTTGCGGTTGAATTTTTATGTTATTGGATAGATATATTTCCCCTTTTACTTGTTTTTTCATGTGTTTGACCTGATATTGCTTCTCGATTTTGTAGAGCTTATTTCATCATCATCAACCAGCCTGAGACGTCCACTGCTGGACATAGGCCTCCCTCATGGCATTCTATCTTTTTCTATCTTGTCCTGTCTGAATCCAGTAGGTTGTTATTCTTTTTATGTCGTTGGTCCATCTGGTAGGGGGTCTTCCTTGGCTTCTCTTATCGCTGCGTGGCCTCCACTCCAGTAATCTCCTCGTCCATCGGTCGTCGCACATCCGGGCTATGTGGCCTGCCCAGTTCCATTTTAGTGTAGCTATTCGCTTGATGACGTCCGTCACTTCTGTTCTTCGCCGTAATTCTTCGTTTCTAATGTGATCTCTCAGGCTCACTCCAAGCATTGACCTTTCCATTTTTTGTTGTACGACCCTTAGTTTTTTCGCGGATGTGGATGTTAAGGTTAACGTTTCCGCTCCGTAGGTAAGGACCGGCAGAATACACTGGTCGAACACTTTTCGTTTTAAGCAGATAGGAATGTCGCTTCTGAAGATATACCTGAGTTTCCCATAGGCAGCCCATCCAAGGTTGATCCTCCTATGCAGCTCGCAGGTCTGATTGTCCCTTGAAATGCGCACCTCGTGACCTAAGTATACATTTTTATCGACTTCTTCGATTTGGGTGTTTTCGATCTTGATACGTTCACTCAAAACCAAATTAGTCATGATCTTAGTTTTAGAGAAATTAATTTTCAAACCAATCTCGGCGCATGCGTGGTTAAGTTCGTGGAGCATTTGTTTTATTTCCCCGAGATTGTCAGCTACAAGGACTATGCCGTCAGCGAATCTGAGGTGATTAAGATTCTGTCCATCTATGGTGATACCTCTTGAGTCTCAGTTGAGCTTTTTAAATGCATGTTCTAATACAGTTATGAAGAGTTTTGGGGACATAGGGTCTCCCTGTCTGACCCCTCTTCCCACTTCGATAGGTTGGCTGCTTTCGTGTAATTTAATCGACATAGTTGCGTTATTGTATATGTTATAGATCAGTTTTGAGTACCTATAATCTACCCGACACTCCTCCAATGCTTTAACCAGAGCCTTTAACTCGACCGTATCAAAAGCCTTATGAAAGTCTATGAACAAGAGCGCCAATGGTCTATTGTACTCTACTGTCTTTTCGATGAGGGTCTTGATACTTTGTAAATGATCATTAGTTCCAAAAGCAGATCGAAAACCGGCTTGTTCTTTTGGTTGGTTGAATTCAATCTTCCTCTCCAGTCTTGATGTGATCACTTTCGTTAATAATTTATATAGGTGGCTTAAAAGAGTTATGGGGCGGTAATTTTCAAGGTCTGTCTTATCTCCTTTTTTGTGGAGGAGTATGGTGGATGCCTCTTGCCACTTTTGTGGAATAGTTCTATTCTGCAAGCAAAGATTAAATAGTGTTTGTATTTTCTGTAGCAGAAGGGGGCCTCCAACCTTTATTGCTTCCACGGTCACCTCATCTTCTCCAGGTGATTTATTATTTTTCATCTTTGACAAGGCTCCTATTCTTGGTAAACTAAAGTTGTTTGATATTCTGTGCCTAGAAAAAAAAGTTAGATTATTTACTTTACAAGTTGAGGGTGAAAAAATATAACGTTCACTTTGTTATATATCTTTCGCTGTGCAGTGGCTAGACTATTTAGTCGGTGAGAGGTCATGGATGATTTTTCTGAAACGCTTTTAAATAACATATAAAAAGCAAGAGACAAAGAAATCAAAATTTAATTTTATTAATTGGTACTGGAGTAGCGACAACCCACACTACAAATATGTTTAATAAGTAGTAAGACTTTTAATTATAATAAAAAATTATCTGCAATAAATAGTTAAGAAAGTTACAAAGGTGCCAAACATGTTTAAAGTAATTAAAATAAGAAAATAAATTTGTTTTAATTGAACGTCTAAACACTTATCACCGTAGAGAAGGAATTATAATTTAGTATTATAAACGTTTGTTATATCAAGTTTTACAGAATCGACTATGTAACAAGTAATTAATGTGATTGACAAGTACTCACGTAGATTTGTTTTAAAATCTTAACGATATCAAATAATAGAATAATAAGACATAAACGTATTAAATTTAAATAAATCGAGAATTAATTAAATAAATTTGATTTAACAAGCATAACTTAAATCTAAGTAGTTACCTATCAAATGTTTAAGGATAGCGCAGAATCGAAAGCAAACAAGGAATACATCGTTGAGTCGGGGTATTTGATTTTGATTACCAGTGAATGTATATTCTAGTGCTCACTTTGTGGTAATGGTCATCAGTTCTAAATATTACTTTCAAATAACCACCAAATACTACAGGAATGAAAACGAATCAATATTTTGATAACATGCAAGGAATAATAAATTAACGAATCCTCTATGTACTGTTCTCATTGAAAATATCAACAATAGGCAGCGTTTCATAGCACCAAATAAGATATTTTTTTGTCCTATTATTGTTATCTTTAATTACAACAGTACATAAAGGACTCATAAATTTATGTGAAGAAAAATTAAAAACGAACTTGAGATTTTGAAAAAATGTCACATAGAAAAGTTATTATGTATAAACTTCACATTATCAGTGATGTCAAAAAAAAAAGTTGGTTGAGCACACAATGAACTTCCCCCAAAACATTTTAAAAGTTATGTCAGACTATCGAATGAAGCTAAAAAAATGCTAAAAAAATAATAGTAAAGTAGATAGGTTATGTCTTTACACAGTACAGTGCCGAAAATGATCAGAAATTGTAAGAAAAGTATAACAAATGTGTCAAAATCGGCAATAATCTATAATCACCTGTTACTGATTGTCTTAATCTGAAAAATCAATAAGATTCCAGTTACCGTAAAAATCTACTGCCAGAATTATCAATACATTTAAAAAAAAGTTACTAAAATATAAAGTAAATTTTTTTTAAATAAAAAAACTAACAGTAGGGTGGATATAATAGTATATTATTCTATACGGAGAAAAAGTGATACTTTTCATGGCGCGCTCGTGCTTAGCAGCCAAACAAAGTAAAGCTAATAATAGAGGGCAAACCATAAAAGTAACATTTCTTCCAAATTATACAGAGTGTCTAACCAGGAATAGTTCGTAGAAGTGTTCCTTGACCAATTCTTCTTCCAATTCATGCCAGTGTTCTCGGTTTTGAGGTGTTCTCATTTACTCGAGTTTTTAAATATTGTGGCAGTTTATTACTTTTGAGGATATATTTTAGTTTTCCTAAGTGTGCCCATGCGAGTCTTGTTCTTCTTTTAATTTCGGCCGTTTGGTTTTCTCTATTGAGTTTTATCACTTGTCCCAAGTATATATATATATATATTTTGGGCACAATTTCCATGATCTGATCTTTTACCCTGATGTTTTTTGGATCGTCGGTATTCGTCATCATTTTTGTTTTTGTAATATTCATTTTTAATCCAACCTTCTCAGAGGCTTCTGCTAGTTGTGTTATCATGGTTTGCAGGTCCTCAAAGTCTCCCTGTTTTACACCTCGGTGGATTGGTATATGTCCCGTAGTTACTTCTAGTTTAATTGTCATATATATGCTTCCTTGTAGATATTATGTATTAGGTCCCTGTAACGGGAGTCAATTCTACTGTTGTTTAATGCACATTCTATTGCCCACAATTCCACGGTGTCAAAGGACTTTTCGTAGTGGACTAGGGGCAAGTATAATGGTAAGTGATACTCATTCGTTTTTTTTATAAGGGTTTTTATCGTTAGTAGGTGGTCAGAAGTGCTGTAACCCTTTCGTAAGCCCGGTTGTTCTATTGGTTGGTAGCCGTCTATTTTATCACTTAAGCGGTTTGTAATTATTTTCATAAATAGCTTATAAAGTTGCGACAGCAGAGAGATTGGTCTGTAATTTGTTAATTCGCACTTATCCACTTTCTTATGTAATAAGATGGCCACAGCTTTGTTCCAACCACTGGGAATTCTTCCGTAATGTAAGTAGTCATTAAATAGTTGTTTTATATTTTCCATTAGTTCTTGTTCACCTTTCTTCAACATTTCTGCTATTATTTCATCCTCTCCTGGGAACTTGTTGTTCTTCATTTCTCTTAGGGCTTTTGTTATTTGGTAATCTTCTATGCCGGGTAAATCTTTAGGGTTTACGTTCATAATTTTCCTTGTTAGCTGTTGCTTTATCTCCTCATCTGGAGCTGTCTTAGAGTTATATAGATCAGTGTAGTACTTTTCAGTTATTTTTGTTACTTGTTGTTTACCCCTATGTTCTCTACCATCTGAGCTTTTTAACGCGATTATTTGTGTTTTACCTAATGTTTGCTGTAGGCTTTTCATTCCTCTATTATTTTGTACTACTTTTTCTATTTTTTGTTCATTGTGTTCTTTAATATCTTCTTTAATCATTTTCGTTATTGTTTTGTTCATTTCTGTAAATTCCATTGTGTTTCTTTTTTCCCTGTTTTATTAACTCCCGTCTTTTTTTATCATGTCTTTTGTATTATTTCTAATTTTATCTTCTTTCCTTCCTTTCTTTTTGCTATTTTCAATCTCGCTTTCAAAATGGCGTTTGTTAATTTCTTGTTTTTGTTGTTTAGATCAGTGGTAGTTTAGTCATGCCCTACTAGTTCTTGTTTTAATGCTTCTCTGTATTCGTTGCCTTTTACTTTAAGTGCCCTCGTATCTATGAGTGCTGTCCTTTTGGTTAGTTTCAATCTTTCTAATGTTTGATTAATATATATTTTTGCTCTAACCAAGCGGTGGTCGCTGTGCTAAATGATTTTAATACCGTAACGTTGTCTGATATTGCTGTGGTTTATTTGATGTTTTTTCTTGTATCTATCGTGTAAGTGCCTCTCCCAGAGTCTATGAGGCTTACCGTCTGAGCGGTGTGGGATTGCAGGTTGTTCACCTTACCCACCTGGGGTATTGTTGTTTTGTTACTTGACATTTCATTTCATTGGAAGGTATTTGGCTAATGAGTTACCACGCCAGCCGTGCGTCTTAATAACTTAGTGGTGACCTATCTAACCAAGGCCGGATGTGCCCTCTGCCACATTTTAAACGTGGTCCCACATTCAGTCACGTCAAAGACTACCTGGCCCTCATTAACTGTGTTCGCTAATTACTGCCCACGTCGTCTACCTGTTGGTCCGCGGTAGGTATTTTATTTCCCTCCTACCTAGCATATATGCTGGGCATTCCCCGATCCGCCACCTGAGGACGCGCTCTTTAAGGGTTACAGGCTCCCACGAGGGTGTCAGTCATAGTGGATCATTATTATGATGTGATCAAGTTCTCTATATACTTATCATTGTCATATCTAATGTAAACCACCAAAAATGATTCAATTAATTATTATTTACATTTTTTAAACATAACGGCTGTTGTGAGCCTGAACAAAATTATGACACTACTTATGTTTGTTGTTTTCCGTTAATTATATTTTCAATAACGAATTCATCATACTGTTTAAGTACAACAAGGTAAACTAGCTACAAAAGAAGAATTTATTGGAAGGATAGAAAAATTTTAATAAAAAAATTTTCAGCGATTTCATTAGAAGTGTTTGGAACGACTGATGAATCACATAAAAACCATCAAGTAATTCAACATCGATTACTGATGGTCGTGCTTGTTCAACTCGAAACATCAGTTTTTTGGTCCAAACCGATTTATCGGTCTTGCACATTTGATTATCCAACTAGAATAGTGCCGGAAGTACGAGGACCAATGGAAAGGTAAATCATCTTGTCTTTTTTAGAGCAATCTTTAAAATGAGACAAAAAAAACTCGTTTCATTTTCTTCCCAAAATTGTATACAAGTTTGCATATTTTGTTTAGTTTTATACTTTCATTAAACTTCTTTGCATTATCAAGTCGCGAGACAATGAAACGCTTTTTTTGTTCACGTTTTTCCACTAGAAATGTTGAACATTTGTTTTTTATCAACACTTACGTTGAAAGAATTGGTATTCTCACCAATGGTCTGTAAGATAAGATCGAGGTGTTTTTGATCTTTTGAGGCGATTTTTGTTTGTAAACTGTGACTCAAAAGTTATGAATTAATTTTTTTTACCCTAAAAGCTATTATTCCTGAACTATTTGATGCGCAAAATGTGAGTCACCTCTGTGAATATGTTTCCAGAATTTGCATTGATGGTTTGCTGAAGAGTCAAATCAACTGTGGCCCGTACCGATTTTTTCAAAATACGTTAAGCAAAGTCCGCTTTCAATTTTTAAACTGATCAAATTACTTAAATAAGCAAGAAACCAACCAAAAAAACATATCAGTCACCTCGGAAATTAAAGTGATGGACAAATTAAAAATGCCAGATTTAACGCCTCGAGAAAATTTGTGATAAATGTAAATGAGTTTAATATTATAGTATATATTTAAATGATAAGTTTTTAAACGACATCTAGTGTGACGACTCGTGAGAAGCGGTTCATAGTGTTTTGTGTTCTGTTTTTTTTTACCAAAAAAAACCCCCCAAAAAACACAAACATAAACATTGTTTTCGGAAAGAAAACGTAGAAAATGCAGTGTTTCGAAGAGTAAATTTATTGCATCTTTAAACTTTGCCGACTATGTAACTGCTTTACATACCTGTCGTAAGCAAAGTTGTACCTTATCCATTATTATATATATATATATATATATATATAATATATATATATAATCAGATTGAATAACATATAAAATTCACTATTTTAAATTACATTCATCCACCTCTTCTTTACCACATCATTAACAAATCCACCAATATATATCCTATATATATTGACATTTTTAAACAAGTTAACTTTCTTATATAAAAGGAATATATGTAAGAAAATACATCCATACTGTCATATTTGACCCTGACAGCTACCGTCAAAGTAGGGGATGAAGTGCGGAAGCCGAATATGAAAAATTTTATTTAAATGCTCCCCATCAAAGGAAAAAGTTTTTCATAAAAGCGACTGCCAGAGCGTGGCAAACAATTCTATTCGTTAATAATTTGTTATAACATACAACGGAGGGTTGAGCTGAAAGGCGCTCAGCATCAGACAATATGTAAACTGTATGTTTCAATGTAAATTAGTTATAAAAGAGATTGACCCAAATTTTTACAATAGACTTCGGCACTATAATAACTACATAAACATTTTGAAATCAAATTCTTAATTAGTATATTATCCAATTATTTCAATTTCAATTCTGATTGCACCAGAATTTCATTTATCAATCTTTTAAGCATCCACAACTACCAAATCAGATCCCCATTACATTTTCTAATTTAAATTAAAACTCAATTTGGTTGAAACTGTCACATGCGCTTTTTCTTAACTTTGAGTTGTATACTAAAATCAAGCTTAAGTACACACGTCAGAATTAAACCAACTTTCACCATAAATGTTTTTGAAATTAGTCGAGCTTAGATCATTGGTTTTTTAAGCCGAAGTTTATTAAAACTTGATGCAAATCCAAAACCGGATTTGGAAATTATTATTAAGCATGTGGCTAGAATGTTAATATTTATTACAAAACTAATTTATTTTAGTATTTGTTCTATAATTCCACTCAGTATGCTATCAGAAACGGATTTGTTCTTGGCTTTCATTATTGTATAAAGCACTCTTTATCCAACCTATATAAGTAATAGTGTGCACAAATCCTATAATTCTGAGTAAAATAAAAGTCTGAAAACACGAGACTTTAGCAAATGTGAGAGGATTTGATTAAATCTGTTTACAGGCATTATTTAAAAATTGTTGTATTCAGAAATTAAGTGTTTGTTTTTAAAAATATTAAATTATATTAAACCTTTAAAATCCTTAAATATTTGTAATACTGCATCACAAAAAAATGCGATGTTAATTAGAGTAGGTTGTTAAGAAAAAGATAGCTGAAGTTTATTGTTTTCTCACTTAATTTGAATATAGGTAAGTTTCCTCCAAAATTTATTTAATCATTGATAGGTTTACTCTAATAAAGTTCTTGTAGGTGGAGGTGCAATTGCCGACGTTTCGCTCGCCATTGTGTGGGTTTTATCAAGGCGATCTACAAGACGAAGTTGATAGTCAACTTAAAATTAAAATTCATAAATAGATGATTAAAATTGATGAACTCAGTCCTGTAGATAGCTATGATAAAGATAAAGGTAAAGTGTATACAGTGTGTTTATTTAAGTTGGAGCCATATGAAAAACTTTTTTTATCGGTTTTTTGTAAAACAATTATTTTTGATAAAAAGTTCTGAGTGGTTTAAAACTTAAAATGCAACATTAATTTTTTTAAGCCGTATACGAGGTTTATTAAAAAATATGATTTTTGCTCAAAAGTATTTTATTTTTTACAATACAAATGAATGTTATAATAAAATTTTGTTTTAAATTAAAAGTTATATCGAAATATGAAATTGTAGCATAAAAATTTAGGTTTAATTATTATTTACGGAAGTGAAATATGTCTCTTAACAATATCTCATGTAAGATGAACACATAAACAGTAATATTTACGTGTTTCTCTTACACGACACATATTTCACTTACGTTCATTGCTCCACGAGAGTTTAAAAGACCAACCGCCTTCATGTACAGTTGTATACATCTCCGATGAGCTCGTAATATGAGCGAAATGTATGCATTAGATGTTCTTTCGTGCGTGTGCGCTATTGTACAAGAAATACTTGGCTTGTAAATCGGGACGATTGTTTCGAAGTTTATTTCTTTGACGACGATATTGCGAATAACAATCCATCACCTGCTACAGTTACCTGTTGGCATTTTTAGTTTAGTTACTATTTACGTTTTACATTATAAATATTTGCAGTTATAAATTTCAATACTAAATTTATTTCTCTTATTTTATTGTTAAAATATGATACTTTTTTCATTTGTTAATGTTTTGAACATTCTTGCAATTTAAATACGTAATGAATGCATAATATTAATTTATTTTAAAAAATTGAAAGTGGATATGTCGAAGCTTCACTTAATTGAATTAAAATTTAATTATCTTTGTTTCTGTATAAATATGTAATAATTATTTACTAAATATTTCTTGTATGAATTTTCCTATTTCTAAAATAAATAATTATTATGCATTCATTACGTATTTAATTCAAAACCATTAACAAATGGAAATGTTTTTATATTTTTAACAGATAAGAGTATTGAAATTAATAAATGTAAATATTTTTAATGTAAAAGGTACTTGTTCAAAATCTATCAAAATGTAATTAATCATAGTTAAGTGCTTAGGAACGTTGCTGTTTGGAAAAATGTAGTATATAACGACAGTATTACCGAATTTTGTTAATTTCAATAAGTATAAAACATAACAAAAATTAGGTTTATAAGCACTGTAAAAAAATAAAAAATGAATACAATTGTGCTTTAACCAGAATTGATTATATGTAGTCTTATCGGACCTCTTGTTTGTGGAGGTAGAGTGAACAAACAACTCAATAAGCTGTGATTGCCGACATTTCTCTCGTCACTGATAAAGCCTTCACAAAGCAAAACGTCGGCAATCACCGCTTATTTAGTTGTTTTTCTATTCTACCTCCACAATCCACAAAGAAGGAATCCTTTTAAGACCATATTATCAATCATAAACAAAAAATAACTGATATATTGTGCCGGAAGACTTACTTTTGAATTATAATAATAATAATAATTCAATTTTAAATCGAAAATATTTCTATTTAAATTAGATGTAAAACTAAAATTGTTTATGTTATAAAGTTTTTAAAAAGTCAGTCCATATTTTTTATAAAATGATTTCAATTGTTCAGTAAATAAATATTTTCCGTTTAATTAACAATGAAAATAATGTTTAATAGTTATGTTATATTTGTAGTCTTCGTAAATGCAAAATTAACATTAACTGATAACCAGTAAAACCACTTCTATGTGTGTAGATTTACAGACGATAACAAGGGGAACAATTCAAAAAAAAAATTTGTGCACGTAGGTAGTTTTTACGTAGACTCGAATTCCAGAAAAAAAATACATAGTTTTTTTTGAAATTCCAAAGTTATCTCCTCCCCGTTAAAATTGAAGAGGGAGTGAAATCTAAAAAATATGGTAAAATATGTCTCCCCATTTCCTTATTAATCCTACCAAATTTTATATAAACAATATTTGCTTAATTATACAAGGTGCGGCAGATAAACCGTAGTCAATTATAAATATATCGGAACCAGTGACACCAAAAAGTTGAAAATTTGGTTTACAAGATTAAGGGACACTTGGTTCAAACATTTTCAAGAACCCGGCTGTTCCTGTTATACCGGAAGTAGATCATTCTTACATATTTTATCACAATACTGATTAGTTTAAAATCTCACTTATTTATCAAATACTATCATACTGGGTCCGGCAAAATGTCTTACCCATTTTTAAAGAGTTATAAAAATTTATTAACTTAGATAAGGTTAAAAAATAATACGGATTTTTAACGAGTTGGCTTTGGAAATTTTGTGACATGTTTTTACAGTTGTTAAAATGGAGCGTTGGTTAGTGGAACATCATGTGTTTTGTGTTAACAAATTTATTCAGTTTACTTCAGTTCTTGTTGTTCAAAAACAATTTTGTCGCAATTTTAACATTCGCCATTTCTCTCAATGTAAAACCATTATGTCCTGGTACCTTAAATTGAAAGAAGTCGGATCAATTTTAGACAAAAAGTCAAGCGGAAGACCAAGATCTGCTTTCAATGATCGTAACCAGGAAAGAGTAAGGGCAGCTGTAACTGCTAGCCCAACAAGATGTATTGTTCATCATGCTGAAGCACTTCATTTGACAGACAGGAGCATGAGAAGGATGCTGAAAAATAAAATTCTACCTATATAAATTTGCCGTAGTTCACCACGATGATAAAATTAATAGGCTTCAGTTTTGTCGTAATTTTATGAATTTGCGCGAAAATCATCATTATCTTTACATGAGCGACGAAGCAGATTTTTACCTTAACGGTGATGTCAACAAGCAAAATTGCCGTTATTGGGTTGAAGATAATCTCGTAAAATTTACCAGCGACCTTTCCATAGTCCGAAGGTAACCGCCTGGTGTGCGATATCCTTTTTCCAAAATTGTCGGCCCATGTATCTTTGAAGAGAATGGTGCGACGGTAACTGTTACTGCTTCGCGCTATTCAGAAATGCTACAAATTTTCTTTTTACCAGCAATACAAAACGTGCTGAGAGAATATTGGTTCCACACTGCAAGAATCAGTATGGCTATTTTAAGACAAACATTTTATGAGATTAATTTCAAGAAATCGTAACTTTCCTTGGCTTGCACGGTCTCCAGACCACCTCTCGGCCGATTTCTCTTTTTGGTACTTTTAAAAGGTAAAGTTTATGTAAATAAACCTAGAGACTTTAAGGAACTGAAAACTAACATAAGAAATGAAGTGAATGCTATTCCAAGGCACGTCCTTCGAGCCGTAATGCAAAGATTTATCAGAAATTTAGAAGAATGCATTGTTTAAGAAGGCGGTCATTTGCTAGACGTTATTTTTAAAAAATAAGAATCTCCCGTACTTTGCCTTTAAAATTTGTTTTGTTATTTAATTTTATTAAAGTAATTAAAGTGTTATAAGTAGTTAAAAATGGGTAATACATTTTGCCGGACTCGGTATATGGGAATCCAAAACCATTCTTTGTTGTTTATGCTCGGTATTGACGATCGTGATTAAATTCTATGTAGAGAACTTCTTTAGAGAAACTTCTACGACACATATCTTTATTAACCAACTAGATTAAAAGCCGGTCTACAGACCGGCGGACGACTTCATTGAGAACCCATATAGCATAAAAAAGTATGACACAATTAATTAATACAAATTGCAAATTTTCCCTTAAGGGATGCAATTTACTTAAAAAGAATTTTTAAAAAAATTTTGTTATGGATATTTGAAACCGTCTTGGTCAGCCCGTCATTTTAAGGTATCACTCGATGGGTAGTCGTATTTAAAAAACAAGCGCTTTCCCAGGCCCTACCCACATGAGTGTGAAAAAGTGTTTTTTCATTAGACCTCGTTTGGCCCGGGGGCATGCCCAAGAAATCTATATATTACAACTTGAGGTCAGGCACACCCTCACGGTGTGTATAGAACAAGAACACCAGGAGAATTAACTCTATTATTTTTTGAAAAATTTTGTCATGCATATTTGAAACCGTCTTGGTCAGCCCGTCATTTTAAGGTATTACTCAATGGGTGGTCGTATTTAAAAAACCGGCGTCCCCAAGTCCCACCCACATGAGTGGGAAAAGTATTTTTTCGTTAGACCTCGTTTGGCCCGGGGCGTGCCCAAGAAATCTATATATTACAACTTGAGGTCAGGCACACCCCACGGTGTGTATAGAAGGAGAACACCAGGAGAATTAACTCAATTATTAATATAGATTATTATACAGTGTTTTCATTTAATATCGTCTCGTGGAGGATTCGAACTGACGAGTGTAATTTGACTTTGTTACTATGGTAACGATATTTATGATTGTAGATTTGCTTGTAGCTTGTGCTTGGACGATTTGGATGCAAAGTTGCAAAGCTGCAAATGATGTCGCAACTTCACAACTTGAAGCACCTTGTACGTACTCCAAAACAATCTAAACTCTTTTCTTTAAATAATAGAGTTTACCGTATAAAATGACATGTTCTGTTCAGTATTTAGAAATTAAACGTGTCAAAATGTCTCAAACTTAATAAACAAAATTTGAATGACAATTTCTGTTACTATAGTAACCTAGTGAAATTACAAAAATTTCTTAGATTTGTTGGTTCGAATCCTCCCCAAAACGATGTTTTTTGTTTCTTCTTTATTAAATTAATAAGTATAAGAATATTTTCTAATAGACATTTTACCACTTAATTATAACTAACATAAATGGTTTATACCAGATGTCCCAAAAAAGTGTTAACATGGGATTGAAATATTAACATGTAAAATTCTATGGCCAATGTTAAATGAAAAGCACTGTATATAATCATAATTGTAATTTAATTTATGCTACAATTTGTTTGGAGAATAAAGGTCGTATTATTATTATTATTATTATTATTATTATTATTATTATTATTATTATTATATACTCACTCATCGTTATAGGAAAAAATCCAGAAACTGTATCTCGTTTAAGTTGCTATAATAGATACTTTTCTGTGTTAACAGAGAGTTGACAAAATGGAGGGGATTTGCGTGTTGTAGTGTAGATCTAAAGTAACAAAACCATAACAAAAATGTTTATATATGACGCAAATTCTAGATATGACGATTGGTACAATGAACAACTTCTGCAAGTTCAACGGCTAGTTTTTGATATTTTTGTTTCGTTTCTTCTATTGTTTTTTTCTAATTATTTAATTATTATTATTTAAAAATCAAACTTTCTTATTTTAAATGGAAACCCTGTATATTATTACATTTTTAGATTTTGTATAAAATTATAAATAGTTTTTGTGAACAACATTATACATCTAAATCCAACAAAAATAAGAAAATTTGTGTGAAGTGATTTATTCAAAAAATTGTTATTTCTCGAAATATTATTTTCTACTTTTCCATTAAAATAGTAGATGTTTTATCTCACATTAGTTGGCCACGATGACGTCTACAATGTAACTGTCAAGCAGACATCAAATTTATGTCATTTGCTTAATGTTTTTTTTTTTTTTTTTTTTTTTTTTTTTTTTTTTTTTTTTTTTTTTTTTTTTTTTTTTTTTTTTTTTTTTTTTTTTTTTTTTTTTTTTTTTTTTTTTTTTTTTTTTTTTTTTTTTTTTTTTTTTTTTTTTTTTTTTTTTTTTTTTTTTTTTTTTTTTTTTTTTTTTATATTTTTATAATTAAAATTAAAATTTAACCTTCTCCCACCACTTTATTTGACGAGTGACAAAATTTTTATATCAAGCTGTTTGTTCAGAAAACATTAAAGATTAAAACAGTCTTATCTATTGCCATACGTGTTATTTGGGCATTTCTAGAGACGTTTAGAGTTTTATTTTAAAGCTACAGAGATCAATATATGAACTTTTAATAAAAATATTTTTTCACTAAACTGTACGATTTTGGTTTCTGAGATACGGACAGATTTCTTTCTTCATGGGACACCCGGTATAAAAATTTACTTCCCCGTTCGAATTTTATGGAGGCGCAAATTAGTGACCCGCTAATTGTTTTGAGCAGTGTATATATTTTATTATTCGATTGCAAAAAAAAGAAAAAACATTGTAATTTGAACCCTTTTTTTTTAATGTTCTAGTTGCATATCGTACATTAAAAAAATAAATCACATAATAGAATTTTTAGAAAACTTTTCGCACTAATGAAGTACTGACCCATAGAAAATGTTGAAAATTGTCATTATGTATGTAGAATAATTTACTTAATTAAACATACACTGTTTAATTGGGTTTTAAGCAAATATTTATATTTCTGTTAAATTAGTTTCACTTATAAAAAAAATATTGCCGTTCGCTTTTTATCGCCATCTCTCTTTAATCACCTCTCGTATTTACTTTATAATAAACATAATACTAATTCTATTTTAATTGTGGTACAGTTATTGTTAAATAACAAAACTTTTATCAATTTCAAAAATATGCTGTAAAACCAATTTCTACAAAATAAACGCTGGTTTTCAAATTAGCATTTATGATGTGTGTAAATTAAAAATAAACATTCAAATAAACAAAAATGTTTTTATTAATGCGTTGTTGAGTTTAGTTAATTAATTATTCATATATCTATCTCCTGCTACACAGAAAATTTTAATTACGTTATAGACCAATTAATTCATTTTCAAGAAAACCAATGCAAAATTTTTCGTACACATTTTTGCAAACAAGGTTGAAGTTTCTGGCAGTAAACTTGAGAGATATTGAAGATCTTAGTAAATATAATAACGTTGAAACAAGATAGGGTTTTGGAGCACTCAACACTTGAATGAATTAGAAAGTAATTGTACTAAATAATTAGAAAGCAACAGCTTCTACTGTGTATGTTTAAAAATTTTAATGTAATCTTTCAAAGAGCTTAAGAAAACGCGTATAATCCTCTAAGGATAAGTTTTGGACATGCTTAGTTAAATTTATTTCATAACGTGCATGTCTTAAATCTTTAAATTTAAATTGTGATTTACGGATTTACATATTATTATTTGTTTTTGTAATTTATACTATTTGCCCTGCTTTGATTTATTGTTCCGTCTAGAATACATTTTACATATTGCATGTTAACTGTTACGTTATTTGAATAGCTTAAATTAAGTTTCAGATTCGATCTACAAATGATTTTAAGTTATCTACAAAAATGGAAAAATATTAAACAATAAATTTATTGTAAAAAGAATAATTTATTGAAAAATACAAAAGTTCATTAAAATTTTGTTTCTGGAAGAGTTTGGTTTTATCAATTCACATTAATGAAACTGATTTTAATGGTAGCATTACTGTATATACTAAAAACCGCAAAGAAAATTTATTTTGTAGCCTCGTTTAAAAAAACCGTAATTCTTTTTGTTTTTCTTTCTTGCTCTTACTATACGTCCTTACTTTGATTTAGTGTCTAATAAAATACCTAATGAAAAAGAAAACTTCAAAATTATTTGTACTAATGGAATGATTTGTGATTCATGTAATCATTGCAACATATTTAACGTACGTAATAACAATTTTTTTTTCTAAATGAAATTGTAGCCTCATGTTTTATTAATCAAGTTATAGTTTTTATTGCTAACAGTCGCAACATTATTTGTTTATGTAAGGTATGTAGAAATAATAGTTGGATTAAATTTGAATGATTTCTGATTTACTTGTATGTTGTAATTACTTGCACGTTTGTTGTTGTTTTATTTTATAAAAAGCTATTATGACATCACAGTCTTGTACTTTATTAATTTTATTTTCATGTACAGGGTGGGCAAATTTCGACGTTTGTATAGGGTATCTCGGTAACCATACAAAATAGAGAAAAATGGATGTCGGTGTCTCGATCTGTTTTTTCGAGAAAAACTTATTGGTGAAAACTAGAATCGGCTATCGTCTTTTGTTTTGGAGTTAAAGCAAAAAGATTAGTTTTTCTATATTTTGAAAAGTGTCTATATCCTAGTTGTTTATTAAGTTATAAAAAACTAGTAATACCTTCTTGAGACACTTTTTTGAGAGGAATTGAACGGCGTTGAAGGATTTTAAATATCTACATTTGTTACGAGTTATGAAATATTTCTTTTTGTTTAATAGAAGCCATAGTTGGCTGTGATTTATTTTGATAGAGTTTTTCTCTTTACTGCGATATACAGGGCGGCTTTAGCTGAGTGCCCATTAGAAATATCTGGAAAACCGTGATAGCGAGAAAATCAGAATTTGGTATGCAGCTATTTGTGACCAAGATCTATTGGTGTCACTTTTGGAAGTACCGGAAGTTGATGAAAACTTGGTTTTTTTATAATATAACGACTATGATTTTATTTTTTTTTATGATTTTAAGTTGAATTTATGGTTAACTTTATGTAAGGTACTTCTAACCTAAAATGTCAACTTTCGGTGATAAAGACTGTTTTACGTCAAAATTGGCAAAAATCATCTATGTACGAAAAAAATTGTTGCAGTGAAACTAACAAAGATGGAATAGCAAAATTCTGCCAGTGGAAAGGCAAAACATTGCACTTCATTCCTCTCGATCTCAATCTTGATAATTATCTACAGGGTAGTGTAAAGTGAATTGAATTAGGTCAATACAAACATGCCAAAAAGTCATTTTATTCAAATAGACACACCCGTATTTAATGACATGTGTTGAAAGGTCATTCTCTTCTGCATTGAATGATGTAATATTCTTCTATTCTTAGAATAGAATTTTTTGATTTATTTGAATTTGAAATTTGAAAGTTAAAAAATCATTTGAGACAACAACTGTTATCGGTTTCAAGAAAAGCTTCATTCAAGAGTCATTTTGAAAATATTTTAAAACAATAGATCTTGGTCACAAATGGCTGCATACCAAATTCTGATTTTCTCGTTATAACGGTTCACCAAATATTTCTAACGGGCACCCAGCTAAAAACACCCTGTATATCATGTAAAGTCAATCATAGTTAAATTTAGTCAAAACTTATATTTTCCAATATTAAATAAAATTATCGTAGTTACCAAAGACGTTTTGTTTCAATTTTATGACGGATGTCGGGTATGTATGCTGCCTCTAATTACGTTACCATATTTTCATTCTTTAATCGTCTGAAAAGTACGAAATGGCTTACGAAAACAATGAAAAGTAAGATATGTTAGAATGCTTTATTGAATATAATAACAATTCCAACATTACATCGGAAATATACTTCAATCCTTATCCAGAAAGAAGACAACCTTATAAGCCTATTTTTGTTAAATTAAAATAAAATCTGTATCCGAGCGTATAATGTTTCCAAAACCCATATTTTCGTTTTAGTGAATAATTGACCGTTGAACCTTGACAAATACAATAGAGAACACCAGCAGTCAGTAAAGGATATCACTTCTATGGATTTGATTTTTGAGATTATCTCTCAGTACTGACTGTGGTAATGTTAAAACCCCCAAAGTACGCCTAAAACAAAACAAAAAGAAATATCAGTAATTATGCCGCTACAGATGAGTTGCAAAAACTTACGGTAGTCAAAAGAAAAACGAAAAATATTCTTGAAGATACGTCAATCGTACCAAAAATTGGTTCGACAAAACGTTACAACCTAAAATAAATAACTGATTAACCGATTAATGCTGATGCAAAGTAAAATGTCGGATTAAGTACCTTCAACTCAAGATGACGGAGTGCGAAATCATCGAATCGACCACCACGACACGGTCATCTATCGGCCCTTGAACAAACAGCACAAAAGGAACTTTTCGTGCATTATGCAAAAAAATCCTGTAACTGCATATTAATTAATAATAAAATAATATTTTCCTCTTTTTTTCCTTTATGTTCTAAAATTGCATTGTTGGGTTCAAATCGCAATTGTTATCAGAAAAGGAATTTTTCTACAGACAATTAGTTAAATTCTATAGAATGTTAACATAAAGTAAATAATATTGAATTTATCATTATGTTAAAATCGCATATTGGTGAGAAAAAGAAATAATCTGGAAAAGCAAATTATTTCTTATGTGGCTTCAGGTTGTGATCGTGGAAAAGTCCAAATTATATTATAGGTAATTAAAAAAAACACAAATATCAATAACAAACAATTCCGTTTATAAAAAAGGTAAACTTTACTTTACCGCTATTTTTCTATATAGTAGATACCTACTACCAATACTACCTCTCTGAAAACGCAACTTTTTCCGTGCAGAGTGCAACAAAAAAACCTCATTTATATTTTTACATTGACAATATAAAACTAAAATAGGGTTAAAAAAATACGTTCTTGAAGACTTTTTCGAACGTCCATCTAGGCAGTTAATTACGCTCAAGTGTGCATAAATACGATGTTCCTTATTTAAGTATTTTGAATTAGTAAATTTTTGAATAACTCTGTTCAACCAAACTTAAGGTTTGTCCAGAAATGAAGCGAAGTAATAAATTAAAATAGTTCATTTATTTTACATATAAACGGTACACGATTTTGTATGAAATACATAAAAGATTTTAAAACTAGTTTTAGGATATACCGCTTCCATACCATAGTGTTACAACGTAAGTTATTTATGAATAGCTCCTAATCCGTTAATAATGGGACGTACCTGTTCTTGAGGTCTAAGCTAAAGATTATAGGCGTGTACATGGGTTTTGTAACAAAAAAAAATACGATTGCGTTTTATTGAAAGTAATTTTAAACATATCATTGTAATTATAAAACACATCGTTTGTTAGAAACTATTTTATAGAGTTTGAAAATTTAAGGTATAATAAACAATAGCAAGAACAAACCAAACTTATAGGAAAAATAATATATATATAATTTTAAAATACAGTTATTCTGAAAATTCATCTGTTTCTTTGAAAGAAGTATCATTTGACCGTATTGAAATTACAATAGGCTCTGTAGTAACTTCTATCAAATTGTCAAGTTCCCACATTTTTTTTTCCTCTTTCATTACGTGTTCTATACACTTATTCTATTTTCCGCAGTCACATTACTTAAAGAAGTCATTAAAAGTTGTCGAACGTCACTTAATTTAATCGTGGTATTATTTCACGCTACTGCACCCTTCACCTGCTCCCATATTAATTCTATAGGGTTTAATTCACAATGGTATGGCGGTAGGCGTAAAACAAAAATATCACGTTTTGCTGCCATTTCGTCAACTACAAATCTTTTAAACTTTGTCCTATAACACCTTTGTACTAGACTTAGTAGTTCCTTTTTACCATATCATTTTTACAAGCAACATTTTTTGAGGAAAGCCATTCCATTATAACGTGTTTTTATAAGGAAGTTGTAGGTAAACGTTCGATTTGTCTGGAATGGTAGCTGGCATTGTCCATAACAATTACGGAACCCTTTGGTATTAAATCTAACATTTGTTCAAAATATTCCTCAAAAATCATCCCCATTTATATCCTCGTGGTAATCACCGGTATTTTTCGATTCAAATAGCAGTAAATCTCCTTTACAAAGCCTTCCTATATGCGTAATAATTAAGCGTCGCCTTTTTCCTGAAGGTGGTCTTAAACCTGTAGATAACCCTTTTAAAAAGCCTGTCCTCCACTGGTTACATTTTTGTCTTGCCACATTTTTCCCACAGTATAACCTTCATTTACCCACGTTTCGTATAAATAATTAATTTTCTTGCCTTCAGAACGTAATTTAGAGATATTTCGTAGGTAATTTCTTCTCCAACATACAATTTCTTCCTTATCAATGAGAGCTGATTTCCTATTCATTTTTCCCATGAAAAATTCAATTCGTGCAAAACTTGCCACAACATTGTTCTACTTAAATTGGGTATACCCTCTTCCTCTTTCACAACTGACACAATTTTATTTAATGTGAGTATTTCTTTTTTAAAATAAAACGAATGCACTATTCGTCTAATTGTACTTTTCACATATTCTGGTATTTCAGTTTTTTTTGTCTTCATTCACAGAAACTTTGTCTTTACGCAAAAGTATGAATATTGTTGTTTTTCCAATGCCAGTCATATGTGAACACATATCAACTGTCTCTTGAACTGTTTTCAACGGATTATGGCATTTCAAATAATTGTACACATTGAGCACAATAGTTTTTTCATTGGCAGAAAGCGCAGACCTCTTCACGCGTTTCGTTAGAATAAATTTAGGACTCGATGCCATTCCAATGAAACTTAATACTGCAGCGTAAGTACACCTTATGATATACCGATATGACATGGCAATAATCATTAGTTAGACTATTGTTATAATTACATACCACATTGCTCCCCCCTAATTTTTCATTAAGAACACATCACAATCTATTAATGTGTCATTCCAAATTCAGAACATACTTTCTAGTTCAATTATAAGTAATTAATTAGTTAAAATTCCTAAAAATGTGATCGATAATGATATTAGCAATTTCTGATAAACAAGGTAATTCACTAATTGTGGCCAAAAATAAACTTACGTATTATTTGATAAAAAGTATGATTTGAATGAATTTAAACTTTAGAACAAATATAAAAAAACAATACTGATGCATTGTTGGTTGCTCTAAAGACATGTTTTTTTTTCAATTTTTGTTCATTTTAAAATAAATAAATCTTGAAAGGCAAGATTTTTAGAACCAGAACTAGTTTTATGAATGGTTGCTGAACCAAAACCAGAATTTTATTTACCGAATACTTTGGACGGGTGAGGGAACATTCAAAAACAATGTAATTGTGAATATCCATAATTCATTTACATCTCATCGACGGCAATATAAATCGAACAGTGTACACTGAGTTTTAGAAAACATGTTCCATTTGCAACACGTTTAAGAATGTGAATTTTTTGAAGTGTGATTTCATAGCCAGCTTGTTTCCTAGATCTAGCACTATGTGCTCATACATTCAATTTCTGAGAATATTATGTGTGTACATCCTGCATCAAAATCGGATTTTTTTAGAACAATACCTAAAATTTTGTCTATTGACAGTTGCAATTAGATGAAATGTGGCTTCATTCGAGAATAAAATTCTTCCCGAAAACATTTCATCGAGAAGGCAGATTTTCAAAATTATGTCAACTTCATTAGTTTTAATATCACAATTTTAAAAATTTGTTTGGCTTTTTTTTTAAATGTAACGTATTGAAAATGATATATCGTGGAAAACAGAATAAATTTAACTATAAAATCAATAAAAAATGGGGATTGCAAACTCTTTCAAAGTTTTTTCCCAAAAATTAATGGCAACAGAATTACTGAATTTATCCGTTATTGTTATGGGATTGCCAAACGACAACCCCAATAATATCCGCGTTCCTCAACACGCGGATCATCAACAAACACAGTTTGCATTACGAAAACAATACGCTGACAAACAGCAAGCTCAAACCAGCTTTGCTGACATTGCAAGTAACCTACATCCACATATGAATAGTATGTTAAAAATCAAGTAGTAATTAAGTAGTAAAGCCTGAAGAACATGCGTCGCGCATAAAAACATAAAGTTCAGTGCAACATCTTACGACAATAGAGTACGCATACACGACTCGGGTAATTGCATCGTAAACGTAGTTCGCGCTTGTATATATGTCAGCAGTTTGCACAATTCATGTAAATATTAAGTCATGTAGCATAATGTAATAAATCGTACATAAACCGACGTTCTTTCTTCCTCTGATCTAACCGGTGTTATTCAACCCCATAACATCACACTTTCTTTCCATACTGTATATTAAGACACATTTTTGCCACTGGAAAGAAAAATCAAAGAAAATAAATCTTCTAAATCAGAGGTTTCCATACTTTTTTTCTCATAGACCACTTTAAACATTTTGCTGGATCTGGTGGACCCCCTGCAGCTATTACATTTACTAACTTACTTCCAAAACCCGAAAAAGTATATGTCTATGTAAATCTGTGTTGTGGTTATTTTTCAATCAACTATGAGTTGAAAGTTTTCGAAAAAAAGGTGAGAATTTATATTGCTTTGATTATGCTGTGAGTATTGTCATTCAAGCTAAGTTTCAAAGCCAGTCTAAAAGCGTCTTCATCCAACAGTTGGATTCCTACTTTACTTTTTGTATTCTAAGATTGACTCACAGTACAAGAAACCAATAATCTCCCACTTCGGAGTGGTAAAAAGTAAAAATAAATATTTTCTTGTTTTGTAGCTATTTATTCAAACACAAAAATTACTACACTTTTAATTATGTTGTTATAACAGTCTTAGTAGAATCAAAATTTAACATCAAAACTAATAATGATTATTATTTTAAAAACAGTCGCAATATAATCAAAACTTTGAAAAAAAGTTATAATTTTAATGGGAGGGATGTACTTGGTGAATTGACAGCAAATTATCAATATTTGGCTTGAGTTTAGTTAAGTATAACCGTAAATCTCCTCGCTCTGTAATATTTAATCTGCTCCGTTTTTTTGTCAACAAGTTTGTTACGGCACTAAAACTGCGTTCGACAAGATATGACGAAGGAAACGCTATGAGAAATTTTTGCACAATTCCCCACAGTCCTGGATATTTTTCAGGTATTTGTGCCTGCAGCCAAAATGATTGATACCCTCTTTGAATGCTACTTTGAGCTCCTCATTAGTGCTAAGCTCGAGTAGCTCTTCTTGCAGTACCACATTTTCCACTTCAGTTTCATCATATGGATTTATTATCCATGGTGGTATATCCATCGACAGAATGTCTTCAAATCTGATTTTAAAATCATCATACAGGGCAATCAAATGTTGAACATACGTCTGAATATCTTCGTCGAGGCATTCTACCTGCGATAAATTTGGAAACTGGGAAAATTCACGTCGACCAATATTTTGCTTCATAAGTTTCAGTTTACCAAGAAAAGCTGAAATTTCACTCTTTGTTTTTATCAAATTGAGGCTGTCCCCTTGTAACTGTAGGTTGAGGTCATTGAATTTTTGAACAAATCTGTCAAATACGCAATGTCTGCTTTGAAATTCATGAGGTTTTCTTTAAAACAGGATCTTTAGTGTTCAGAAACTCTAAAACAGAGTCGAAAAGCAAATAGAATCTTGATAGACATGCACCTTTCGACAACCAGCGTACTTCGGTATGTAGCAGCAATCGTTGGAAGTCCTCATCATTTTCTTCGCACAACTGTGCAAATAAGCGCGTATTTAATGCATTGCTTCTTATTTTGTTAACTGCATTAATCACAAATTGAAGCGCTTGGTGCAATCTATCACTCAATTTTTCGCTACTAGATGTTGTCGGTGGATGACACAGTGAATTGCAATTACCTCTGGTATAATCCTTTTAAGATGACTTATAAACCCACGATATCGCCCGACCATGGCAGGAGCTCCATCTGTTGCCACCGAAATAATGTTTGTGAATGCAATTGATTTTTCCGTAAAAAATCATTCAGAACATTAAAAATTGATTCACCTTTAGTGTCAGTCTTCAAAGTTTTCGCGAATAGTAACTCTTCAAACATTTGTTCGCCTTTGATAAATCGAACATATGCCAATAATAATGCTTCATTGCCAGGTAAAGTTGACTCGTCCAGTTGAATAGAAAAATGAGTTGTTTGCAGATAATTACACAAGAAACTTTCAACATCAGAGCTCATTTCATCAATACGTCTTTGTACAGTGTTGTTACTCAAAGGAATTCTTTTAAGTATGTCAAATGAAGATTTGTGCAGGACAGTTTTTAAGACCTCTTCAACAGCAGGCAAAATTAACTCCTCTCCAATGGTATGCGGTTTCCCAGATTTTGCTATAAGTAATGAGATATTGTAAGATGCCCGCAAGCCATCGTCGTTGCTTTCAGACGTTGAAGCGAACATACTATGCACGGTGGGTCTCTTTTCATACTTTTCCTTCAATGTTTGGAAATATTTCAAATCCTTACCTATTTTGTCAGGATGACACCTTCTTAGATGATCTTCCAGCTTCGATGGTTTCATAGAGTCATTGCTCAAGACTTTGTTGCATAAAAGACACATGGGCAATCGCTTGTCTGTATTTGATGGAAGAAAACCAAATTTCAAATATTCAACACTGTACTGTCGACACTTCTTCTTAGATTCAGCCATGTTTCGTATCAATTACTTACCTGTAAATATGAAAAAATGTTTGTTAAGTAATCTTAAAATGATTTAACAAACATAATAGAAGTGGCTTTTAAGATACAAGTTGCTAACAAATAGATAGGTAGGTACTTACTTTTCCAACACTGGCAAACAATAATATCAATTCACTTTAATTTTCAAAAGTCTGAAAACTACTTCCGTCACTGGTGAACACTTATATAGGTACACTTTCTTTTTGAAATTCCGGAAACAACTGAGTAATGTTTATCATTCGCATTCGTATTTATATTAAAGAAAAATCCAACAAGTTCATGCAAGTTCAGACACGACTTTAACTAGGCGGGCGGGCGGCGCGGCATCGGCGAGTCTTGACACGCTCTTTCTGAATATGGAATATGCAAGTTCTTACAAAAACAATTGCTGAGCTTCTTATAATATTGTCTTCCTATATTCATAGGAGAAGTCAAGCTTCTTATAATATTGTCTGCCTATATATATTATTGTCTCCCTTATTCATAGGAGAAGTCAAGTCGGGTCACCTAATACATTTTTATAGACCCCCGTTAACGAGTTGTGGACCCCATTTTTTTCCACGCAAGCGTAGACCCTATCGGGCTCCCGTGGACCCCTGGGGGTCCACCTGGACCACTTTGGGAATGTAGGTTCTAAATGAACCAAAACTTGTGGTCTAAAAAACAAACTTTGTCGCAAGGAAGAGCGTAATATAACTTTAACCGGAGATTCCACTCAAAAACTGATTTTTAATAATTTTACAAGAGTTACAAATTTAATTTTTTGAAAATTGGTTTTTCCAAAATCTTATAGTGAAAAGAACTTAGTAAATGTCATTAAACTGAATCTGCTACTTGTTTGTAAATGCTTTAGGTTTTTAGTAGTATTTCTAAACTTTAAAATACTGCTTACTAGCCGATATGTTCTTTTCTCTAAGGTAAAAGGTAAAAAACATAATAATGTAAAATCTGCGTAACTGATCAAGATAATTAGAACACAATCTAAATTACCCAATTTCTTTTCGCGTATATTCAAGATTAGATTTTTCCGCTCGATTGGATTTTTGAAATCTACAAATCCTGTTATTTCTTAATCGTTAGTGTTAAGTTGATTGCTTTTAAGATTTTAGTTAACGATATCTTTAGAAAATATAAAAATTCTTACAAAATTAAATTTTACATTTATATGTAAATATTAATACGTAAAAAATGTTACATTACTATCACTAGTTTTAATACAAATATTATACATTATATCTCACCATGATTTCAAAAACTAAACCCATTATTTCTGTAATAATATGCAATAAGCTTATTTATGTTAAACGTTGTTTACATACAATGTAATTTTAAAAATCTGTAGTATGTGAAATGTTCTAAAATATTGCGAAAAAACTAAGCGCATTTGTAAAACAATATATCAAATTTTAGTCACACGAATAAAACAGTAGCCAGTGATGATTGCACGAGACTTGCCTTTTTAGGCTCATCAGTGTAGGGTAGCAACAAGTTTACAAAAGTGAATGACAATAGCTATAAAAATTTCAACGCATGCTGGTGTTTTATAAGCAAGTGATAGCGGTATGCCAACTCATGGACAGTTGTTATGTACTTCATATTCATCAAATTAAAATAATTTGAAGAAATATGTAGTATGTAGCAGAATACGTTGAAGTGCTGTAGTTGTTCTCAATCATTTTTGTTGACTTGCGTTCGAGCTGATGACTTACACCGTTGATTGAAATATTGGTAAAGATAGTCAACCGCTTGTATTTGCTTGTATCACGGATGCAATTCACATATGCATGTTGGGTTGCGTTTTGTTTACTTTTTTCACCTGTACTGAAGCGCTAAGTTATAATGTGTACGATTCTTGAAATAGAATAGTTCAATTTATTCCACCGTTGTAAAATGGCGCAACATACAATCCGTAAAATTTACTTTTGTCAATACAATGTTGCAACGTTTTCAAATATTTAGTAAACGTATTAACTAGTAATTAAAAGTGACGAATTTTTCATTTATGAATAATACCATTGATGATACATATCTTGGATTTTAATGACAATGTTTTTTTAATAATTTACTAAAATACATGCGAAGCGTTATTTGTTAAAACAGTTTGGTTTGGTCGGTGTTAGATAAATAAGAAACAATTATTTTACAAATTATGCTTGCACTTTATTTTTTAACTTGCAAATAATAATGTTGACATTTGTTTGTCATTTAATAACTTCGTTAGGAATAAAGTAGAACATACTGGGAGAAATACCACTAGAGTTCAGAAACGCAAAATTATTGGTTTTTGTATCTACTTGTTTTACGTGTTCAGTTGAAAAGGATTTTAAATAAAAATTGGTTTTCAAATTTTTCAATTCAAAAGGCAACAAGTTACCGTGTTTTTTAGGAAAGTGGGTTCCACTAGACCTTCAAATTTAAATTCACTTGGTAATAAAACCTATTCCTATTACTTCTAAAAATAAAAGTACTAGATTTTAGCTTGAGGTGTGTTGTCTCCCGACGCGGTGCGGATAATACGTGTATAATACACTATTCTTTTCTGTGACGAAATAAATGACGATTTAATATTGAAAAATCATATTACAATAGAATTAGAAAATTATTGAGGGAAATTTGGTGTTAAAAATAGTACTCACTTTTTTCCCGAGGGAAAAATAATTTACGAAAAGTGACACTTTGTTATCTGTTAGTAGAGATAAAAAGTTAGATTTTACTCTTTGAAACTGTATCAAAATATCATGGTTTCGAATTAAAATAGTTTAATTAAAGTAAAAATAGCTCATTAATTATAAACATTGTTTCAAAATTACAATTCCAACTGATCTAAAATAATAGTAATAATTTACAAACAATTTACACATAAATAATAACGTACCTAATACAATGCTATACATAAAACATATCCAAACATTTACACTTATTTATGCAGATAATATTCTTATTTTACGGTGTGGTTTTGTGACATCACTGTAATTATAGCTATTAGAAATATGTTTATTAGCCTCCCACTTTAAGGTTCGATATAGTTTTATTTTAACCAACTGATCGATAATTAACAGTTTATGAGTGTCGCATTCTCTGAACCATGAATTCACACTGCTGTTGAGACATTTTTTTATACGGAGTTTAATTTTTCCAATAAACCATAATCTGTTTTAAAAGATGAAATTCTTCAGTAAAAGTTTCAATAAAAAACACAAATTTTGAGAATTCGGGTGATGGTCTGTGTAAGTATTTAATTCCATCAGATTTGCTGTAATCTTTATATAGAATTAATGATTCGTTCACATTGAAAACACTTGAGTCGTTAACTGTTAGCATTTCCTTACACGTATTACAATGTACTTTTTATATATGTAGTGACTTAAATAACCCGCAACATACGACACTGAACAAGATTCTAAAGAACTATTAATTACGACATTGTCTTCATTGATTTTGTTCTCCAGACAGGTTCTAGACGATCTCTTTGTTTCATTATTTTCTACACCTTCATTTGTCCCAATTTTGTTATCCTCTTCCTCATAGTTAGTGTTAAATTGTTCATCTATACCATATAGAATCTCGTCGTTATCTTTTTACAATTCCTTTGTTCTATTGGTATTTGCAAGCGAATGTGCATGTTATGTTGTAATGCAAGCCTAAATTCGCGGGCAGACGGTTGGGCATTATAACCTCCTCTAGCACGAATCATTGAAAAGCATTTTCTAGAGGATCTTGATTTATTCGTGACGTTAAAAAGTACAAAGTTCCTTCTCCCTTTAAGTCCTCCCACAGACTTAAAATTGAATTTATAGTCCATTGGAAACCTGCGATACAGTATATATTTTTTCTTTCTACACCGTTCTCATAAAACTTGATGGAATTGAAGTATTGTACAGAACGTTTCAACGTTTCGCATGGCATGTCTTTAAAAACTGAAAGACCACGCTTGTAGGGATTCGATCATTTACTGAAAACTATTTAAACAGTCAAAATGTTGTTAATTGTTTTAAAAAAAGATGCAGTATCTAACGCCGTATTACTTGTTAATTGACCCGTCATCACAGCACTGCTAATTGCTGCAGATACAGAATTGCTAAATACCTGAGCGGCGTATTTAACACGCATCTTTTGAAAATTTGATGGGTTAATATGTTTGTCCGTAATTTTAACATGGATCTTGCTACACTGCTACACTGATCAATATAAAAGTGTTGACAAAATCGGTCCACTGAATTTTTTATTGTTGACGACTATTTCCAGTTTGCTGTTCATGACATTGTTCCTTAAGCTTTTTAGTAAATGAGGAGGATCATACGCTACATATATTTTGTTATTGTCGATTTGAATTGTTGATTTTCTTTTGTGGCGCCTAGACAAGATAGAGCACTTCTGTTATTAGATCCTTGGTCGCAAACTAACGCTCGAGGTTTCAACCATTTGAAACAACTTATGCATTACTTGCTTTATAAGAGTACATAATATTTCGCTTTTAACTGAACCACTACTGAGAAAATAACAAATGGAATTTTCCAATTATACAATATTCCTCTCAAATAAAAACCAATCCATGGTTACTTAAAAACGGTTTACGTCCTAATTCCCCTAAATCTTGATAGTATCTTTTGATAGTATTTTTGTAAATGTTATTACCATTGTTATTAGTAAAGCTCAGGAAATACATACTTAAATCCAATCTTTGATTGTAATATTTTCATTGTAACAAATAAACAGATAATCATTAAGCTTTGCATAGATGCTTCTTTAATGCGTTTATCATATCTTAAAAATAAGTACACCTAAAGTTGATATTGAAACAAATGTATGAGGAGTCTTCCGATTATCGTTTATGAGTCACATTCCTATCGGCTTAGTCAGAAATTCTACAATTGCATACTTTTAGCAACACCTTTAGTAAATGAGTAGAGTAACAATGTAAACTGAAACAAGGTTG
>JALBCR010001512.1:0-165052 GCA_030710515.1 Abscondita cerata | reverse complement strand
AATTGGAAGCGACAAGAAGGAGAGATAAGAATATTAGTAGAGAAAATGAAAGAGGCTACGGAGACGAAAGAATATAAAAACAAGTAGGTAAACAAATTAGGTAGAAGACATGAATGGTGGGATGGGGAGTGTTAGAAGAAGAAGAAAATGAGAAGAGGAGAAGACAATAGAAGAAAGCCAAAATAGAGATAGAGGAGTTCAGGAAGTTAAAGGTGAACCTGAAGACAGTTTGTGAAAAAAGGAAGGTGGAATACAGGATGAAATTAGAAAAGATATAGAGTAAATCAAAAATGAAAGACAACACATAAGAATAGAAGCGAAAAAATGGGAGGAACAATGCAAAGAACTATTAAACGGAATAGAAGGAAGACTTCGGAAAACTTAAGAAAGGAAAGGTGTGGGAGGCACCGACGGAATACAAGGAGCGCGTTGGAGGTATACAGGTGAGAAAATGAAGGAGAGGGATGATGGAAAGGATATGGAAAGAGAAAGGATTCCCAAAGCAGTAGAGGAAGGCGGTGGTGTGTCCGGCATATAAAGATAGAAGACAGAGGCAAAAGTTATAGAACAGTCAGCCTGTTGAACGAAGGGTTTAAGGTAAATGGGAAAATTTTAAAAAGGTGATTGGTAGGGTTACTAACCGGATTGGCAAGCGGGTTTTAGAAAGGAGAGAGGTACGATCGACAATATTTACATACTGAAGCACGTGGTAAATAAGCAGATTGAGAGGAATGGAGGTAAAATGTGGGCAATTTTTATAGACGTAATGGCGGCTTTTGACAGGATGGAAAGGGAACGCCTGTGAGGAAAGGGATAAGTGAAGGTTTGGTAGGGGCAATCAAAGAATGTTATATTGAAACCAGATGCAAGACGAGAGTGAAAGGTGAAATGGGGAACGGATTCAAAACACTAAGAGGATTGAGCAGGGATGCCCAATTAATCCGTATTTATTCGCCGCATATATAGGGAACGTGAAAGAGGAGCTGGAAAAGCAACAAGTGAGAGGGATCGTGGTAGGGAAGAAAAAAGTTAGGGTGCTAGCGTATGCGGATGACATAGTGGCAGTGGCAAATAGTGACGAAGAAATGAAAAAGACTATAAAAGTAAATAAAGGATTAGAGACGAATGTGGGGCAAAACCAAAATTGTGGAAATTAAGAGAAAAAGGGAAGAGAAAGGAAAATAAAATAGTGGTGGAGAAAAGATGAAATAGAAAAAGTGGACATATCTATAGATACCTGGGATACGTTATAAGTTACGATAATAAAGATAGAGAGCATTAAAGGAACTAGAACAGAAAGGGAATAAGATAGTGAGGCAAGTGAAAAAAATGTTTGGGAAAGATCTTGAGAAAAAATGATGGCTCTTCGATAAAAAAAATATACACAGAAACAAAGTGCAGAACGAGAGTAGGGGGAAAGCTGGGAAGAGAGTTTTGGATAGAAAAAGGACTAAGACAGGGATGTCCACTGAGTCCTTGTTTATTTTCTTTGTATTAGAGAAATTTAGAGGAAGAAATTAAAGGGCAACAGATAGGAGGAATTGTGGTGGGAGGAAGAAAAGTGTGGATTTTAGCCTACGCAGATGACATGGTGGCCGTAGCAAAAACAGAAGAAGGAGATGAAAAGAAATGATAAAGGTGATGAACAGACACTTTAAAAAAATAAAATTAGAAGTAAATGTAGAAAAAACAAAAATTATGGAATTTAAGAAGAAAAAAGATAGACCGAAGAAAGTGGAATGGAAGTGGGGGAGGAAGAAATAAAGATGGTGGATAAGTATAAATACCTAGGATATACGATGAGGTACGATAATAAGGATGATGAACAGATTAAGGAGCTAGAGCAGAAGAGAAATAAAATTATAAGGGAGGTATGGAGTATAGGAGAAAGAGTATTTGAAAAAGACTTAGAAAAAAGAAGGTGGATGTTTGAAAGAATAGTGAAAAGTGTGTTGATGTATGGAGCGGAAGTGTGGGGATGGAGAGAGTGAGAGAAGCTAGAGAAAATACAGGAAAAGTATTGGAAGTGGACACTAGGATTGAGAAGGAAACGCCAGGTTACATAATTGAAGAGGAACTGAAACTGGAAAAATAAGGATAAACACAGAAAAAGAGCAATAATGTATGAAGAAAAGATGGAAAACAAGAGAGAAAATAAGATATTGTATGAGTGTTGGAAACAATAAAATTTGGTGAAGATGGGAGAAAAGATATTACGAAAGAGGAGGATATGTCAGAGAAGAAATAAAGAAGATAAGAGATGGAAGAAGAAGTATGGAAGGAGAAATAGTACGGAGAGACATGGATACACAGGCACAGGAAAGAAGAGCGAAAATTAGAGAAGGGAGTATGAACAGTTAATAGCAGAAGGAAAACCAAAGTACATAACTGAAAGAATTGGAATGATAGATTAGAGGTTAATCGCAAGATTCAGAGTTGGGAATGAGGAAAACGAAAATAAGTACTGGTGGAAGGACGAAGATAGGAGGTGTAGAATGTGTAGGGAGGGATGGGAAAATATAGAGCATTTAAAAGAGTGCAGTGAAATAAGAGCGGAGGAAAGAGGGAGAAGTGTGTTGCTGGGAGAGAAAGGGGAGTGTATTGAATGGATGAAGAATGTGATGGAAAAAAGAAAATGGATAAAAGAAAGAGAAAGGGATATGATGAGAACAGAATGAAGAAAAGAATTAGGAGAGTTATTATTATTTTTTTGTTTTTCTGTCTGTTTTGTTAGTTTTAAGAATTGTAAATTAGTAAGTAAAAAAAAGTAATAAGACAAATAAATTGAATTGAATTGAATTGTTAAGACGGTAAAAGTTTTTTGACTTATGGAGCGGAATTATGGGGATGGAAAGAATGAATGGAACTGGAAAGAATTCAAGAAAAATATTGGAGAAGTGGACATTAGATTAGAAAGAGAAACACCTAGATACATAGTAGAAGAGGAAGTCAAGATGGAAAAATAAGAACACAAACAGGAAGAAGGGCAATAACATATGAGGAGACGATTGAAGAGACTGTTAGAAAGATATAGAAATGCAGAGGGTACAAAACATGGAGAAGAGGAAAGGAAGTTATATTATGAGAAGGGGGTAAGCAAGAGAAGATATAACAAGAATAAGAAGAGAAGGGAGATCGGTCGAAGCAGAGGTAGTTAGAGAGATGTAGATCTGTTGGGGCAGGAAAAAGCGGAAGAATAAAAGAAGGGAAGTACAATGGGAAATATTGGAAGATAAGAACAGAGGAAAGAGGGAGTGAAAAAGGAAAAACAAATATTGGTTGAAAGCCGAGAATAGAAAATGTAGGATGTGTGGGGAAGTGTGGGAGAACTTAGAACACATAAGTATGGAATGTGGAGAACTGAGGGAAGAAGAGATAGAGCGATGAGAGGGGATCGAGTGGATGAAAGAAGCAATAAAAAGAAGAGAAACAATAGAGAAAAGAAAAGAATCATAATCAAGATATAGAACATAGATTAAGGGAAAAGATAAAGGAAGGCAGTTATTCTAAGGAGAAGAAGAGAAAGAAAAGGAAAATATGAAATTAATTTTAATTTAATATAGTATAGTTTGTTTGTGAAAAAGAAGTGTATTAGATTAATTTATGGATGTATGCATGATGAAAGAAACCGAATTCTTTGTTTATTGTATAGAAACCAATAAATACATTGATTTATTTTATCCTGGACTTAACGGTGTAACGGTTGTAGTTTACAAAATAACAAAAAAAAGCGACGCCTCTAACGGTACAACCTAGAAAGAAAAGTAAAGAGAATTTGGCTCGATGTAGCGCACTAAATTAGTGGAGGATACAAATATTTATAGTAGTTAGAGCAGCAGCGCCCGCCTTCGTCGCGGAGTTGCGTGTGATTCCTAAATAACTATAAGAAATTTGACTGCTGGTCTAACAAGGTGCCACCTGCTCGATAAAGAAAGAAATAAAACCCACCAACAGGAGATCAACAGGTTTTACTTAAAATCTAATATGCCAAATCGAAAACAAACCAGAGAGAGACAAACAATACAGTATAACAAACAAATCTTAAAATATTGTGAGAATATGACAGAAATAGAGAGACTGTCGCATATACTTACGTGCGTTAGCAGCGGTCTCGCTTACAATAAATAAGGCTTTTATTTAAGGTGTCGAATTTCAGGTAAGCTTTAGTTAAACGCTTGAGTTAGAATTATCATTCAAATTAAAAAGTGGCTGCTATTAAGGCTCTGCGTACACATATCATTTACACACGGCGGGTTACACTAAATCTAAACAAAAAAGGGTAAGTACCTCCCGCAAACCCAAATGGCCTTTTGTGTGACAACCGCTCTAAATTAAGCGCCCCTGCCCTTATTGAGCTGATTGAAAACAAACTTCCGGTTGACGAGAGTACACCGAATGAAAGTTACTTAAATATTAACTATCGAGCCGTTTTATGTCATCTGTACTCGAGCTTCATACGCATTATTATATATGAGTAAGTGGTTTAAATACTAAAACTTAGCTGTAAAGGTGGAGTGTAGTTCCGGGAATGAAGGTATTCTGCTAGCGACGGTATCGACAGTACAGGGATTCCTCTTAGGGGTGGTGTGCGGAGAAGAACAGCACACAAGGGACTTCCTCTATGGAAGTATGCAACATAGCCAACCTCTGTAGACGTGATATTCGCCGTTGATCTGCGGCTTGATTAATACGAAATCGTAGTGTGGTCTTTCATTAAAGGGAAGGTTCTTAATTAGCTACTCCAGCACCCTCGAGTATCCCGGTATCGTACACAACGAGCACATGATGCCGAACACAACGTGCTAAAAGCATATGTAGCAATCAAAATTAAAACAAATAGGAAAGAAACCCAAATACTCACGGTGAATGTAACCAATTTGTTTTGGAAATTTTGAAACCCACATTAAATAGTTTTTGGTGAGAATTTCACTTCAGAGAAAATGCTAAAACACCCACGTGTATCAAACGAGAAATGAAATTTTCCGCTGTCCGTCTCGAAAATTTAGTCAAATTTAATTTCCACCAATAGAAAATTAGCAACATGCGCGCCAAGTACGACTTTTCGTCGCACCATACTATTTGCGACACACGTTCTAAGACGGCTCACGACATACGTCCTAAATACGGGAAATAAAACCGTAACAACCGGTATTCTGACGGATTTTTTTTAACTTGCGTTTTAACGTGCACATTATTAAATTTCATTAAAATTTTATTAATAAATAAAACACGAACGTTTGCATTATTTTATTTGTATTAAAATTTGTTGTAAATATTCAAACCATATATTTTATTAAGGGAGTCAAGGCCCTGACATTAAATTACACACCGAATTACGATCAAATTGTATTTGATACACCATGTATACCTATTTTATCCTAACCGTCAATAAAATTGGTCTTTCCAAACACAGGAGCGATGATGATATTTAGGTTATAAATACAGCCTGTATAAAAAATCTTAGAAAAATGTTTTTGATGCTGTCACGGCGCCACATGACGAGGGTAAATATTAAGTACGAGAATTTTTAAAACTTTTTATTAATACTGTTTTCATAATATACAGTGCACGACTTTTTAAATCTGTATAAAAATTAAACATTTATTAAGTGAATAACAAAGACAGTACACAAGTAGAACTAAAACTTTTTCATATATATGTATATATAAAAACGGTCGTAGAACATAAAGCCTCAAAAGCTTGTGCCTGTTTAAAGCTGAAAATAAAAAATACTATATCAAAAAATATACAACTTATACGATCAATCATATTATTACACTCTTGAGATCATCACGCCCAGTTAACTTAAAATAAATAATATGCACAATACACGATTCCGAAAATTAAAAAAAAAAACCGGTCGTCCTACAACCGCGTACAAAAACAGACACAGTTACGTTTTCTAAAATACCAAAAGCGTAATCGGGGCGGAAGTTTTCTGGTAAGACCCGATTTCGAACTTAAATTGCTAAAATTAAACGTGTTTTTTTCTTGTCGAAGGAAGGAGCTACGAAAGCGTCTATCACAAATTTAATCATAACGCGAACCGAATCGAGACAAAATAGGCCGTTTACATGTTTTTTGTCACTACTTAAAAACTAACACAATTTCTAATATTAATCTTTGATTTTTACAAGACTAGCGTAAAGGTGATTATTAATTTTATTATTATTATTATTATTAGTAGTAGTAGTAGTATCTCCGTTACGTTCCTGGTATCAAATTACCTGAAAAAAATGCGCGCGCATTGTGTTACCACCGAACGGTTTCAACAAGGCGCCGCCCCTACCTTAATATTGACTAGGTTTAGCTTAAAGCTATTACAAAGGGGTTTCCTTCCTCCAATGGAAACTGTTAGTTTTTGTGCTCGGATTGGCGCCCGAAGTCGACTTACGGAAGTTGGCGGCAGCCGTGTCCAAACCGTTTTTGACGTTCGCCACTAGACGTAGTGCAGGATTGGTCACAATGCCGTTGCGTTTCGGTTTGGAGTTCCTGCACAGAAGACTATTTCGTACGGGCAAAATGAAAAGAACAACTTGCTTACCCGCTCGACACGTTGCTGTTGTCCGTCTTCTTGTCGGTCTTGCTGCTGCTCGAGCTGCCCGAATTTCCGAGGATTATTCGCATGTGTGTGTCGCGGGCGAAATGCGTGTCCGACATGTTCGCGAAAAAGTTGTTATGCCTCAATACCGGTTGATAAATGTTCATTGCGCCTTTAAAAAAATTACGATGAAACAACCGAGAAAATAAATTGAATTAATACGATAAAAGAAAAACGGAATAATTAGAGAAAAAGATCTGTGGAAATATAGACAAGGAAGGGGGACAATAGAAAGGGGGAAATGTATACTATAAAAAGATAAAAGAAAGGGTAGAATGGTGGATGGAATTATATACCAGAGTATACAAATTATTGATTTTTAATTCTTACATAAAAATGAAATTAATTTCCATTATGTACATAACCTTAATTCAGAATTAAGTTTATCACTATATTCTAGGGAGTTTTAGTTTTTTACATACAAAAAAAACTCCCCAGAGTCTAGTGATAAATTTTATTACGTCATTTTAATATAAGAATTAAAATTTTTATGTAAAGGGAATTAAAAATTGAATAAAGAAAGGAATTAAAATTAATTTCATTATAAAAATTCGTTCATTTTAATTCTTAAATAAACATTAAATGAATTAAATGATGTACATTGTGTACATAGAGAAAATTAATTTCATTTTCATTCAAAGAATTAAAATTATATACGTGATTGCATCCAACAATGGGAATTATATACCGGAATATACAAATTTATTCATTTTTAATTCTTACATAAAAATGAAATTAATTTCCATTATGTACGTAATCTTAATTCAGTATTAACTTTATCACTAGATTCTAGGAGTTTTAGTTTTTTACATACAAAATCAAAACTCCCCAGAGTCTAGTGATAAATTTTATTAAGTCATTTTAATATAAGAATTAAAATTTTTATGCAAAGAGAATTAAAAATTGAACAAAGAAAAGAATTAAAATTATTTACATAATTGGAATTCAACAATTAGAATTAATTTCATTATAAAATTCGTTCATTTTAATTCTTAAATAAAAATTAAATAAATTAAACTATGAACATTGTGTACACAAAGAAAATTCATTTCATTTTCATTCAAGAATTAAAATTATGTAGGTGATTGCATCCAACAATGAGAATTATATACCGAAAATACAAATTTATTCATTTTTAATTTTACATAAAAATGAAATTAATTTCCATTATGTACGTAATCTTAATTCAGAATTAACTTTATCACTAGATTCTAGGGAGTTTTAGTTTTTTACATACAAAATCAAAACTCCCCAGAGTCTAGTGATAAATTTTATTAAGTCATTTTAATATAAGAATTAAAATTTTTATGCAGAGAATTAAAAATTGAACAAAGAAAAGAATTAAAATTATTTACATAATTGGAATTTAACAATTAGAATTAATTTCATTATAAAATTGTTCATTTTAATTCTTAAATAAAAATTAAATATTGTGTACACAAAGAAAATTCATTTCATTTTCATTCAAAAATTAAAATTATGTAGGTGATTGCATCCAACAATGAGAATTATATACCGGAAAATACAAATTTATTCATTTTTAATTCTTACATAAAAATGAAATTAATTTCCATTATGTACGTAATCTTAATTCAGAATTAACTTTATCACTAGATTCTATGAGTTTTAGTTTTTTACATACAAAATCAAAACTCCCCAGAGTCTAGTGATAAATTTTATTAAGTCATTTTAATATGAGAATTAAAAATTGAACAAAGAAAAGAATTAAAATTATTTACATAATTGGAATTCAACAATTAGAATTAATTTCATTATAAAATTCGTTCATTTTAATTCTTAAATAAAATTAAATAAATTAAACTATGAACATTGTAGTACATAAAGAAAATTCATTTCATTTTCATTCAAGAATTAAAATTATGTAGGTGATTGCATCCAACAATGGGAATTATATACCGAATATACAAATTTATTCAGTTTTAATTCTACATACAAATGAAATTCATTTCCATTATGTACAGAATCTTAATTCAGAATTAAATTTTTAACTAGAATTTAGGGAGTTTTAGTTTTTACATGCAACGTCATTTGCTTCTTCGTTATGAGTACACAAAACCAAATCTTCCCAGAGTCCAGTAATAAATTTTATTACGTCATTTTAGTGTAAGAATTAAATTATGTATTTACCTTCTTATTTAGGAATTAAAATTTGTATGTTATAAAAATCGAACAAAAGAACAAATTAAAATTATTTACATAATTTGAATTCAACAATCAGAATTAATTGCATTATAAAGATCCCTTCGTTTCACTTCTTAAATAAAAATTAAATGAATTTAATTATGTACAATATTTAATGTTATTACATTAAAATGACTAGAATCTAAGAAGGTTTGTTCTGTGTGAAAATATTAATGAAGCAACTGACATTGGATCAGAAAAACAAAATCCTAATAATCTAATTATACGTTTAATTAGGAATTAAAATGATGTAGGTACATAATGAAAATTCAATTGTTGTAAGAATTAAAATTATGTGCATAGATAAAATTCATTTCATTTTAATTCAAGAATTAAAATTATATAGTGCTTGCATCCAACAATGGGAATTATATACCAGAATATACAAATTTATTCATTTTTAATTCTTACATAAAATGAAATTCATTTCCATTATGTACGTTTAGAATTAAATTTCTCACTAGATTCTAGGGAGTTTTAGTTTTATTATGCAATGTCATTTGCTTCTTCGGTATGAGTACACAAAACCAACCTTCCCAGAGTCCAGTAATACCTTTTATTACGTCATTTTAATGAAAGAAAACAATTTATGTACTCATTTTAATTCTTAAATAAAAATTAAATGAATTTAATTATGTATAAAATTTAAAATTACGTTAAAATGACTAGAACCTAAAGAGATTTGATTTGTGTGAACATATCGATGAACCAAATGACATTGTGTTCAGAAAAACAAAACCCTAATAATGGAATGATAAATTTAATTGGGAATTAAAATGATGTACATAATGGAAATTCAATTCCGTTGTAAGAATTAAAATTGTGTACATAGAGAAAATTCATATCATTTCATTCAAGAATTAAAATTATATAGATGATTGCATCCAACAATGAGAATTATATAGCAGAATATTCAAATTGATTCATTTTTAATTTCTTGCATAAAAATGAAATTAATTTCTATTATGTACGTAATCTTAACTCAGAATTAAATTTAACACTAGATTCTAGGGAGTTTTAGATTTTACATACAATGTCATTTGCTTCTTCGTTATGAGTACACAAAACCAAAACTCCCCAAAGTCCTAGTGTAAAAATTAAGATTATGCACGTACATAGTGCAAATTAATTTCCTTCTTATCTAAGAATTAAAATTTGAATGTAGGGGAATTAAACCCATTTTTATTATAGACTAAAAATCGCACAACGAAACGAATTAAAATTATTCACATAATTGGAATTCAGTATAAAGATTCTTTCATTTTAATTCTTAAATAAAAATTAAATGAATTAAATTATGTACAAAATTTAAAATTATTACATTACAATGTCTAGAATCTAAGAAGATTTGGTTTTGTGTGAACACATCGATGAAGCGAATGACATCGATTTCAGAAAAACAAAACTCTAATAATCTAGCGATCAATTTAATTGGGAATTAAAATGATTACATAATGGAAATTTAATTATCTTGTAAGAATTAAAATTGTGTGCGTAGAGAAAATTAATTTCATTTTAATTCAATAATTAAAATTATATAGTGAATGCATCCAACAATGAGAATTATATACCAGAATATAAAAATTTATTCATTTTAATTTACATAAAAATGAAATTCATTTCCATTATGTACGCTTAGAATTAAATTTATCACTAGATAATAAGGAGGTTTAGGTTTTTAGATACAATGTCATTTGCTTCTTCGTTATGAGTACAAAAAAACCAAAACTCCCCAGAGTCCAGTGATAAATTTTATTAAGTCATTTTAATGTAAGAATTAAAATTTAACCCATTTTTATTTTTAGAATAAAAATCGAACAAAAAAGAAATAAATTATTTACATAATTAAAATTCATCAATCAGAATTAATTAAATTATAAAAAATTTCTTCCATTTTAATTCTTAAATAAAAATCAAATGAATTTAATTATGTACAAAATTTAGATTAAAAATATTGTTTAGAAAAACAAACTCTAATAATCTAGTGATAAATTTAATTCGGAATTAAAATGAAATTCAATGCTGTTGTAAGAATTAAAATTACGTATGTACTTTGATAATTGTCTTCATATTAAAACTGTTAAAGTATGATTCATCGATCATACGACCACTGACTAATGCATACGATTGTCTTACCGAAGACGTTTGGTGAATCATGCACCGGACTAAGAGGTGGCGATGCATAAATCGGGCTCTGCGGCTCGCTTTGCAACGGCGATAAAAGTTTGCTCAATGGTCTCGTTTTACCTCCCCGCGTACACTGTTGCAGTTGTTGAGTAAACGACAACGGCTAAAAAAAGCAAAATGTTAATTTCGAGAACGATCTGAGCCGAACGACGCCGACCTGTTGATTCGGAACCGAATCCTTTGTCTATCGCCGTGCTTACTGGAATGACTAGAACCAGTCAAATTCGAACTCGATTTAGAATTCGAACTGTGATTGCCTAAAAGAAACCATCGACCGCCTTTGCTGATCGGACCAGTCGGACGCGTTCGGTCCCGGATACAACACCGCGCTGCACGGTTTAGTTTCAGCAGTTGAACCTGAAATAATATATAATTAATCGTTGTCGTTTTAGACCTTTCGCGTTTACCGGAAGTTATAGAATTTGCGCTGCTGCTCGTGTGTGTCATTTTGTGACACCGCATGTTGTGTTCTTCGAGCAATCGCACAACTCCTCGGTGTCCCGATTTCGCTGCCACTCTTAACGCGTTTCGTCCGCACGCGTCGCTATGATTCGGATCCGCTCCGTGTTCGAGTAGAGCCACGACGCATAGTTCGTGTCCCTCTTGTGCCGCTATACCTAAACCACTCCCACTTAGAATAAACCACGCATTTCAACGCCTCCTCACCTAAAGCCGTAGCGCCTTGGTTGCAAGTGTGATCAGGAATCGCACCGTGCTCCAGCAACAGCTTGACGATTTCGTTGTGCCCTTGCCAGCTGGCCGAGTGCAAGGCAGTGCGGTTTTCCAAATCGACGGCGTCAACTTGCGCATGTCCGCACGATAACAGTAACGCGACCATTTCGGTATGACCCTGCCAAGCAGAAACGTGAAGCGGAGTTCGGCCCTCCAAGTCGCGCGTCTCGACGTCCGCCCTCTGCTGTATAAAAAATTTCGCCATCACCAACCGATTGTCCAACGCGAGCACGTACAACGTGCTCCGCCCGTCGGCGTCTTTAGAATCCAAGTCGGCGCCTTGATCGATTAAAATTTGTACTACATCGTAATGCGCTTCCAAAGCTGCTAGACGCAGAGCGGTTTTACCGTCGTGCGGACGCTGATCACAAGGTGCATTGTACTTGTCCAGGAAGAGACTAACTAAAGCGGTGTGACCACCTTGCGCCGCCAATACAAGAGGCGCCTTGCCCTCGTTGTCGACTTCGTCGATTCGAGCACCCGCTTCAAGTAACGCCTCGCAAACGTCTTGATGACCTTCAAAAGCGGCGTAATGCAATGGCGTCCAACCCGAATTGTCGCGATGTTGTTCGTCAAGGCCCCGATCTAATAGTTGTTTGACAACCTCGACGCAACCTTGAGCGGCGGCCACCGACAAAACGGTACGTCCTTCCGAATCCATCGAGTCGATGCAACAACCCCAAAATAGTAACAGCGCAACTACGGGTCCGTGGCCCATACTAGCCGCCGCCCAAAGGGGACTACGTCCACCGTTATCACAATGATCGACGTCGGCTTCGTTCTCCAACAGAAGTTCGCAAACCTCTCTGAAACAGACGAAACGAAATGTTAAGAGGCGCAAACTCCCCCCGTGTAACCCAAATAGAAAGTAGGCGGAGTTAAAACTACTTACTTGTGGCCCTCAAAAGCTGCAACCAAAAGCGGCGTCATGCCCTCTTTGTCTTTGTGGTCGACGGTCGCTCCCCGTTCTAGAAGAGTCGCGACGACGTTCGCGCCCGGTGATCGAGGCGCGCACAAAGCCGCAACCGATATCGCGGTGCGTCCGTCGGCGTCGGCGTGGTTTATGTCGGCGCCGTGATTCAGCAAGTGTTCGACTATCTCCGCGTGTCCCATGTAAGCCGCCGCAATTAACGCAGTGCGACCTTCGTGATCGGTCAAGTTCACGTCCGCCCCATGCTCCAACAAAGTTTTCACAATTTCTTCGTGTCCCGACCAGGCGGCCGCTCGCAACGCGGTTCGATTTTCTGCGTCAACGCTGTCGAGGCTGCAACCATGTTTGACTAGGAGTTCGACGACTTCGGTGTGTCCGCCCCAAGCCGCCGCCCTCAGCGGTGTCCATCCGTCCGCGTCCGCCTGGTCGTTGTCGGCGCCGGCTTGCAGCAGCACCTTTACGACTTGGGCTTGACCCAACCTCGCCGCAACGTGCAGCGCCGCCTGGCCGTGCATATCGTGAAGATCAAAAAGAGGTTCCGGGCTCGGTTCAGTCGATGACGTCACCAAAGATAACTAAGGAGGTTATGACTTGATTAAATTAAACCAAACAAGTAATTATATTAAGAAATCAATAAGAAATAAGAACGAAAAAGAAACATCAATAGATGGCGCTGCAGTACCCAACTTCTATACCGTTCAACGGATGCACGCAAAAACCGGTATATCTAGGTATTTGAAATTGAAAACCATTTTCGGATTATCAACTATGTTATAACTCGCCAATAGATGGCGCTGCTATTTTTTGTATACAAACCTGACTCTCGTATTCACCATCCTCGGGATCGGCTTGTTCGACAGCGCCAGCCTCGAGCAACAACTTCAGTACCTTCTGGTCCGTCGGAAGAAACGCGCCGAAATTAACGCCGGCCATTTCGTTCCCCTCCAACAAGCACTCCTCGACGTTCGCGCCGTTCGTTATCAACCACAGCACGTTTAAAGTGTGAACGTCCAACGTCTGCTTCTTCGTTTCCGGTTCCGGCCCGTTCAAGTCGTTCGGCACGTTGTCCAGCTTTTGTATAGCAAAACCGCTAAAATCCTTGTTCATCACAATATTAGCCTTCCTTTCCCTCTTCGGTTTGTTGATCACGCCGTAGATCGGAGACTTCGGACGCGCCTCCGAACGCGGGCTGCTCAAAGGCACGATCTCCAAATTATCATCCTTTCCGTTTAGATCATTCGATTCCAAGTTGTTGTGGCGCGGACTGGTTTCGGTGTCTACGCAGCTCGTGTTCACAGTTTCCAACCCAAAATTCAAATCCTTCTCGTAATTATTCTCATATTTGGCAATGTTCTGCAAGGCCTTCAAATCGGCGTACACCTCCGACGTGGTCTTCTCAAGTGAATTCTCGCTGTAGTTTTGTTTATCCTTGTTCAATTTATATACCAAATTCGGACCCTTCTGATTCGGAGCTTCGGTCAAATACTGCTCCATGCGCGACAAATGGAAGGCGTAGTCGTAAATCTCTTGGTTACTCAAATATTTCGCCTGCAGGGTGTAATACATTGCTAGAGTGCAATGTCCGTGAAAAATATTGCACAGATACTTCTGCGTGCAGTGTTTGATGTCCAACAACCACTCGGCGAACGAATGATGAAACAACTTAATCGTACCAGTCTTGGAAACCACTAAAATTCTTCGCAACAAATGGAATCGTTTCTTAAAATCCTCCAGAGTCATTTTCGAATTATACACCTTCATTATGTCGAACAAGAGGGTTTCGTTTATCGCGCACTTGGCCGCGAGAATCACGTTCAACAATGGTTGCACTTTGGCGAACTGTCTGCGATTGAACAGTCTTTGACTTAACCACAAGTAGAGGCCGTTTAACGTGCCGGGTATTTCGCGCACCTCGCGCAACACGATGAAGTTATCGGACACGCCGTCCAAAACTTTCTCGAGGTAAAGGAAACAGCCGTTGCTCTTGATGTGGAGCTGATTTAACATCTCGGCGGTGTCGCGGCTAATGTGCTGGCGCAAACTGTTTTCTTTGGTCTAGCCTGGCGAGAATGTATTGTTGAACGTCTCTTACAACCTAGAAGCAAAAATAATTGACGTCGATATACGTAACAACAAATTTAAAACATCGTCACGTAGCTGAGCGGTAAGTAACCGGTAACGTTACTTTACCGCCTACCTGATAATGTAACGTAACGTACCAGTAACGGACCTGTAACGTAACGTCACGTAACTGACCGGTAACGTCACGTCACTTACCCGAAACTTAGGTAACCGGTCAGTCACGTGATGTTCCGTTACCGATCAGTAACGTAACTTAACTTATCGGTAAAGTAACGTAACTTACCAGTATCATAACGTCATTAACTAACCTGTAACGTAAGGTCACGTAACTGACCGGTAATGTTACGTCAGTTACCCGAAACTTAGGTAACCGATCAGTAACGTAACATCGTCTGCACGATAACGTAACTTAACTTACCAGTAACGTAACGTAACTTACCAGTATCATAACGTCATTAACTAACCTGTAACGTAAGGTCACGTAACTGACCGGTAATGTCACGTCACTTACCCGAAACTTAGGTAACCGGTCAGTCACGGGACGTTACGTTACCGATCAATAACGTAACATCACGTGCACGATAACGTAACTTAACTTACCGGTAATGTAACGTAACTTACCGTAATGTAACGTAACGTAATGTCACGTAACTGACCGGTAATGTCACGTCACTTACCGAAAACTTACCTGTGATTTCCTCAAGTCATCCAAGCTGAGTTTCCGAAATCCGGTAAACATCTTCGCGATACTTTTCGATTGTTTCCTGGCGGTGCATACCAACAACAACCATTGCGGAAACAGATGATGGTGGTTCGCGAGCAGTTCCGCTATAGTTCTCGATTGGGACGACCTTTCGCGCGGTTTCGACTTGGTCAGCGTTGAGTTCGAATATATAAAAGAGTGTTCGTCGATCGAATCGACCAATATAAAAAGTGAGGTTTTAGGTGGATCGATTTCGAGCAGAGGAAACAAAAGCGCCCGTTTCAAACAATCGTCCGGATTTAATTCTATATTTTTTGCTCTTAAGGCAAATTGAATTTCGGGATCAGACTTAAGTTTTTCAAGATAAGCGTCCGCTATTACTGTTCTAGGGTTGACGGGAAGGTTCGGGATGGGAGGTGTGGCTTCGGTCGCCTTCTTGGTATCGACAGTTGGTGACAACGAATCAGTATAAAGGTTTCCGTACAAAATGGAAGGATCTTGTGATATGTTTGATTGTGATAGTGTCTGCTTGGAGGCACCGTCGGAACTTAATTCGTTTCTTTTCGCTTCGTTCGCCAACTTACGACGGACGCTCCTCTCGCGCTGACTTTCGGTCGAATGATTTAAGATTTGAGTGACGAGAGATCGTACGAATTCGCTCAGCGAAAGGCTCTTCTCGTTCTGACCGGCGAGAAAATGGTAACACAAAAGGCGTCTGTTTAATGCGCGCTGTTGGCGTCCCGATGGTCCCTGTGATGGCCAACAAAGTTCCGAACAAAACGTCGTCTTACCGCAACCCGGACCGCCTAACAGCAACGCCCCGCACGTCTTCGACACAGGTCTCTGATCCAAACAATGCGACAACTTCTGAAAGGCCCACTCTCGGCAATAAAATTTCTTCTTATCTTCATAACACGCCATCATTGAGTTTAAAAGACTTTTTACGTAAATATCGTAATTAACATATTGCTTTAGGGATTATCTTTAAAAATATATAATGTATAAATTATTTGTCGACTTGGACGAGTAGATAGAATAGAATAATTTATAGAATAGTTTAGGCCTTAACATTAACTAACTATCTCAGTCTACATCTACACGTTAATTGAACATGTATAACAATTACGTATGAAAGTTTTGAGTTTACATATTTCGATCACCTCCTCACTAATATCAGGCGTTTACTTAAATTTTTTTTCGAGCATCTTACGTGTATTTCCATACTTCTACGACCCTGAGCTTAAGTCTTCGATCTGTAACAAAAGGTGGGCCTTCAAATACGGATGCAATAAAACAGAGTGCGATGCAAATAATTTACAAATTTCGAAGGATATCTGGCTCGAAGGACCAGATATTGGGATATTTTTCTTGGACAATGCCGATGATTTCTAGCTAGGTAATGGAACCAAAACAAATATTTTATTCCTTGAAGAAACGAATTTAAGATTTTTCAAATTTAAAAAGTCAACTGCTATCGACCACCACCATAAAACTTACATTGCCTATTAAGGTTTTGAAAAACAAGCATTTGGACCTTCAAAACGTCAGTCGTTCGGATGTGGCCGTTACACCGATTTTTTCATCATAAACACACGGTCTTTCGAAACAAAAACAATCCAAGCGTTTGGTCCTTCTAATCTAAAGAAGCTAACATTACTAAACATCGAAGTATAGAGTTGCCAACTTCAACCCCATAATATCCGCATGAGGAAATATATTTCCGATGTAAACAAAACAATCGTCAACATTTCGTTACAATAACCAACTATACGCATATAAATAGTAGGATTATCAACAGCACAGACACACACAGTTGCAGTTACTACGTAGCGTACACACGTAGAGTCGTAGTACGCATTCATATCTGTGTCAGCAATCGCGCTATTCATGTGAATATAACTAGTGTAATATAATGTAATATCGACTATTGATATTCATTCTCCCTCTGAGACTACAACCGGTGTTATCAAATCCTATAACACCACAAAAGCATCAAACGTCTATAAAGACCCAAACTAGTGCAGTTAAGTCCGTATGTTATAAAATCACGTAATAATAATCAAATCCTCGAAAAAATAAAATCTATTAATTCGACGAGGCTATAAAACACACCCTGAGCGATGACGTCACTACCTTTATCAACGCATGTGCAGTTTAGGTTTTTTAAAAATGTCAATTTGATTTAGATTGTCTTGTTAGTGGCAAACTCCCAAACTAAACATAAATTAGATTGTAAATAACGAGTGTCGAAATAAAATACTGAGCTGGGTAGGCATCTTCATTAGTACGTGACATAAATATAACCTAAAAATTGACAAAAATGAATACCTATCCAACTTTGTATCATCTGACTACTTTGTTAAAAAAAATTACTTAACGCTATATTCACGATAAAGATTGTGACGTCAAGCCAATGAGAGAGTGTTCTTTGTGGTTAAATAAATGTCAATACTTTTAATAAGTTTTTCTGTTCTTTAAAATTTATATATTTAATTTTAAGACGTTATCACAATACTAGATGACCCCCAGGCTCCTAGGAGCCTCACGAACGAAGTAACACCGTTTCCTCAAGTGGGCCAGGATTCATAAACAGATTTTTTTCGTGTGAAATTGAACCTTCTATAGCTAAGCCATTCAAAAATTTGCAAAATTACGAATCTTATGTTTTTTTATTCATGTTTTTACGTAATACGGTTCCGGAGTTATAAAATGTAAAAATTACAGTATTTCGTATTGACAATGTAAATTTGCTTAAAAAAAATATTTAAAAAGACAAATTTTATTACTCATTATGCGACAGGGGCACAAAACGAACGTTTTTCTTAAATAAACTTTTTCTTTATCGATTATAATTTAGAAATTGTGGCCGTTTTAGTTTTCGATTGAAATTTTTTCGGAAAAGTTTTTCGCTTATAGCTTTTGAAAACACGAGAGGTCAAAAAAAAGAAACGGCGAAAAATGTTTATTTCTATATCCGCGTAAGATTCTTTTTGAATTTTGAAAATCGGTCCGAAAATAAGCGAGTTGTGGTCAAATTACGGCTCAATTTGTTTGAAATTTTTTTTAACCTCGAAGATGCCCTCGTACAAAAAAAATCGAAATCGAAAAATAAAGACACATCTTTCGTAAATTCAAAACTTATTTCGAAACGAAAATATCTCGAGCCGTTTTAATGCGAGACGAATTTGAATTTTCGCATCAAATCTGTTTTTCATTCCTATTTAACCACACAATCCTCACATTTGTTCCTTTGAGCACTGGATTGTTAAAATTTGCATCAATCATCAGCATTACCAAAAGAAAAATCATCATATCCATTAAGTTACAAGCATACAAATAAAAAATCCATGTTGAAAGTTGTACAGATCAAACATTTTTTGACTATTCAATTAATCTATGTAGAAAACAAATATTTTAAAAAATATATTGTTAGTTCACAAACTTAATAACTAAAAAGTTGGGTTTTACTGCTTTATAAAAGTTGTAGACAATGTAATCATCAACAGATTAGGGTAAGAACTGAAGAAGAGTAAGTATCTAGTTCTCTGATTCTCATTTACATATTGAAGACTTTTACGTTTGTTCTAAAAAAAACCACCATAGGTATGTTAGACACTATTTGGGAATAAGTAGTGCGCATGCGCATGACGTCTTTCAGATGTGATTATAATTATGTTATTAATATAGTATAAATAAATTTTATGTTGCTAACACGTCGCGAGTAAAATAAGTTTTATTCGTCAGGGGCGATTTAATCAATGTTGGGTACAGTAACACACAGCCCCTCTAATCGGTACGCCACTGCTTAAATGCAGCGAAATTTAGCATAGACAACTAACATTTCACTTCAACAAGAAAAATAACAAATTCAAACCTACTTAAAAAATTGCACCCCAAACATTTCGGAGAGAATTAATCATACGATTTCTTCATCAAGTTTTGAAACGAACCTCGTACGCCCAATTACAAATTAAAACAATAATTGTGTAATTACGAATAATAAAAAATTCAATTTTATAAGGTCAACGCATGAGTCATTCGGTGACATTTAACCAGCGGCAATTGCACAAGAAAGCTCCCGTAGACACCAGGTCAAGTATTAAATTAAATAAAAACAAAATGAAGACGCGGAGGGGCCCCTTCTAAAAAAAAAAACCCTGGCATATTTCCTACAAACCGAAAACAAACAAAAACAATCTATTACATAAATTTTGGCACGCGCCTTTAATTGAGTAATTTGAGCCTTATTGTAGGAAAGATGCATTTTAACACTTGCTGCTTCGTACGGAAAAAAATTAAAAATAACTTTATTTTAATCCCATTGCAACGAACAAACACCCACTGAAAGTTGGTAGGAAAATTTTAAAGCGAACTCATGCGGCTAATACTTACTGAATTAAAACATAATTACGCTGAACAATTTAATCGTAATTACGAAACTTTATTTAATTATTTCGCGTAATAATCACTAATTTATTCTTTAATTTAGATTTTTTGGTTATAAGAGCACTGGGACTGTCAAATGTAGCACGTAAACTTGACGCGCGGTGGCGCTGTCGAAGCCGCGCAAAATTCAATTTCCTTTTTTGATATACCTACAAATTAAACAATTAGAAGAATCTGCAACAAAGATAAAAATTGTGATTTCATTTTCATTTAGAAAACTTGATACATTTTGGTGTAAATATTTGAATATGAACTGTGTCGTTAATCTTTTTTCTAACCCGTGACTTATAAGTTGCCTATAAACAGGGGTCAAAATGATAATAAAAAGAATAATTACGTTTCTACTCCTACAAAATATAAATATATTATTAGAAAAGCCTTCTATCTTTCGGCGTAGGTTACTACATTTATTTAATATTTATAACAGGAACACTCTTCTTCCATCATTTTGGGTAGAGGAATACTTTCCATGATACAAGCAGCATTGCCACGTTGTAGAACAATGGAAATTCGTTGAAATACGTAAGTCTTTGCTCGAGGTTCCCCAGTGGCACTGATAAGTCTTTGTCTCAGTTCATCCAAAAAGTACTATGAGATTCCATTGAAATTGATATAAAAATGTAATCTCTCGAAATTTCACTAATACCTTCCTGAGGTCTGAATTGTCTGGCTACTTTACTTGATGAATCAAATCAAAAATCAAAAACAGCTTTATTGTTACTGAAATTTACATTTCGTCGACAAAGCATAATAACAAAAAACATAACATAGAAAATAGAAAATAGAAATAAAATGCATTACCGCATAAATACATCTATCACAGAATTATTCTTAGTTTAAAATAAACACAACTAAAACTTATGAAGAATACCTTCCTTCGAGAACAAGGACAACTCTTACGCCACACCACAGCAAACCACCGCATTTATATGGATTACGAAAAATACATAAAGACAACTTTCGTTATGGACCCACATACCAACTAGCCAAGTTCTTACTTCCAATTCTACGACCACTTCAAGATGGCAGCCCATCGTTTGTGAAGGATTCCAGACATTTCGTAGAGATTCTTGAGTCTATAGAACTACAAAAACGAGATCGTTTTGTCAGCTTCGATGTAGAAAGCCTCTACTCTAATGTTCCGGTTGAAGAATCTTTAGAAATTATTCAGAAGAAGTTGCTAGAGGACGAGGAATTACATAATAAAACTTTGCTACCGGTTAAGAGGATAATGGAACTTCTACAATGCTGCCTCAGGAACTCATATTTCCAATTAAAAGACGAATTCTTTGCACAAGACGACGGTCTTCCTATGGGTTCGTCTCTCTCACCGGTAATCGCCAAAATCTACATGAGCTGGTTCGAAGTCCAAGCACTGGAAAAAGCGAGATTTAAACCAAAATTATGGCTCAGATATGTAGACGATACGTTCATAATTTGGAACCATAGCGACCGTCAGCTAGACCTTTTTCTACACCACCTGAACAACATTAAGCCATCTATCAAATTCACCATGGAGAAAGAAAGGGGATACTCACTACCATTCTTGGACGTCCTCGCAAAAAGAAACAATGAGAATATTGTGACATCAGTTTACAGAAAGCCAACTCATACCGGCCAGTATCTGAATTACGATTCCAATCACAGTGGAACAACAAAGAAAGGGATTATTAAATCTTTAGTCGACAGAGCTCACAGACTATGTAATACAGAGGTAGGACTACAAGAAGAAATCAAAAACATCAGAAGAGACCTTAAACAAAATGGTTACCCGAAACGAGTGGTAGAAACTGCTCTACAACTCTCTAAGAACCAACCAGCCATGACCGAAGAGAAACCCAAAACACTACTCAGCATTCCATATGTCAAAGGATTATCTGAGAAAATAAAACGGATAGGAAGAAATTATGACATTAACACGGTATTCAGATCATCAAGAACTATTGGTAGCATGATCTCCAAAACTAGACCAGACAACAGTCGTGACTCCAAGAATTGCATCTACGAAGTCCCATGTGAATGCGGCCAGTCATACGTAGGGGAAACTAAAAGACCCTTAGATATCAGGTTGAAGGAACATAAAACCCATACGCAGAGAGGAGAGACTTTGAAATCCGGCATTGCCCAACACTCCTGGGAAAAACATCACAAAATGAAATGGTCAGAGGCAAGAATTATACACCGAGAAGAGCACTGGTACAAGAGAAAATTTAAAGAAGCAGCGTTTATCGAAAACAACAAGAATGTCTTAAGTCAACCCAGCGTAGAGATTAACAATGTGTGGAAACCCTTCATTGGACGTCTGACTAATCTTAGTTGACTTTGTACGCTTGATCGCTTCACTAACTTTGTATTAGTATATAAGTTACAGTAGTCTTTAAGTTTGTTAGTATTCACCTGAAGACGATTGCAGATTCAATAGCAATTGAAACGTTGTGTTTATTCGATTAAACTAAAATATAGACAATGGAAGTCCAGAATAGTGTTATTATTTCAAACATAACATTGTCTAAACCATTCAAAAGTACTAAACTAAAACAGTTAATTACAACCACATATAAAATAAGTATATAAATAGTTGAAGTCAATATATATGTAAGTCCAAATACTCTGAATCACTGAATTTTATATAAATTAAAATTAGTTATTGTTATTGAAAGTAACATAAAAAAATCAGATATTTGATATAATGGTCTGTCAATCAGAAATATTTTGTAAGACGCTGGTAGGTCATTGTGTAATTTTATACCACTATACAGGATAGAGTTTTTAGTACATTCTAATTTCGGAGTTTCTAAGCTAATGTTGTAAGAAGAAAAGTTTCTAGTATTATGTGAATAAACCTGCCTTTGTGGAAAATTGTGCAGATGGTTATGAATAAAAGTAACGGTTTCTAAAATGAAGAATGCCGGAAGACTTAAAATTTTGAATTTTTTATAGTATTCTTGACAATGGTCTCTTTTTTTCAGTTCGAAAATGTGTCTGATAGCTCTTTTTTTGTAACTTAAATATTATGTTAAATCTCTTCTTACAACAGGCACCCCAAAACCGTAATGCATATCGCAAAAGAGATTCGAAAAGAACAAAATATGTTGTCCTAGAGGTGGTTACATTTAGTTCACTGGAGATTGTTTTTATAGTGCATAGCATGTAGATTAGATTAGATGTTTATTTTTGTTATTTACATTAAAACAAAAGAATTCGGTAATATATAAACATTATTCAATAATTACAATAACAAAATTAGAAAAAAATATATAATTATAAAATTACAATAACTTATTATTGGCTTCAAACTTAACTAATTTTCTTTTTTGTTTCTCCATCCATTGTCTTCTCTCCATTAGGTACTTCCTTCATCCATTCGATCCCTTCCACATTATTCCCTAACAATAATCTCTTTTTCCTTCCACTCTCAATTCATTGCATCCTTTTTATTGTGTTCCAAGTTCTCCCCCATCCATCTCCACACAGCCTGCACAATCTATCCTCTTCCACCAATATTTATTTTCTCTTCCTTCATTTCCCACTCCAAATCTTGCACTCGCTCTTTCCTCTTTCAATCCTTCCTTTCCGATTATATAACGTGGTATCCCTTCTGTAATAATCTCACAATACATTTCATTATATTTCCCTTCTTTATTCTCGATCTTCTCTCTTGAATTTGCGTATCTTGATCTTTTCTCACTAACTCTGCTCCCATACTTTTTCCGTCGCCCCTCAATCTTTTAACTCCTCTCTCGCATAACCTCCCTTTCATAGAATAATAATCTTCATTCTATTTCACCATATTTTATTTTTTTTGAAATTCTATCTCTTTTTCAACATGCGATTAATATTTCAATATCTTTCCTGCCCTCCATCGGACGAGATCGAATCTAATCAATCCTTCTGAATCTAGATTATAAGAAGAATACTGCTAAAATGTATTTGACATCTTAAATGTGATGTGCCAGAAATGTTTCAGAAAGATTGCCTTTTTGGAAATATGTGCGGACATTTTCGTTTGTCTGAAACATTTCGGTTATGTTTCGGATAACATTATAGAAAGGTTAGGTACGTATGTTTCATAGAAACATTTCTGCCATATATCAAGAACCAAATTGTGCTGTAAAGATAATAGAAGAAAAGAAGTAAAAATAGATAAGATTAGGAATTGGGCAGGAACATTGGCAGTGAGATATGAAGAAAGGATAAAAAACGGGGAGAGAAATGAGATACTAAAGGAATGTTGAAAGGAAGGAGAGAAATATTTAAACAAATACGGTGAAGAGGACAGGAAACATTATTACGAAAGGGTAGGGTACTCAAGAGAGGATATACAGAAAAAAAGGGAGCGGAGAAGAATGAAAAGAAAGTGATAAGTATAGATAAAAATATACAGATACAAGAAAGGAGTGCAAAGATAAAAGGGGAAGATACAGGGAGTTAAGTACGAAATATCAGAATATATCTGAGAAGGAAAAGAAGTATAAAAGAAAGAAAATTCATAGCGAGGTTTAGATGCGGAAATGAAGAAAGAGAGAATATGTAGGAAAGGAATGATGATAATATAATATGTAGGTAGTGTGACGAAGGGTAAGAAAATATTAGACCGAAGAGAGAGAGGGACAGATACAACTAGGAGAGAATGGGCAGGGAATGAAATGGATGAAAGAAGTGATAAAAAAAGAGAAGAAAATGTGAGAAAAGAGAAATATACAGAGTGTTTCGGAAAGGTGTGTACATGGCTATACCAGAGGTTTTCTGGCTCAAAATAGACCGTTTGACACATCTATAACCAAAAGTGCACCATAAGGGCGTTGAACTTTCCAAAAAAATATTGTATATTTTGAAAATAACGGTTCGACGGATTTTGTTCCGCTTTTGTATGCCTGTTGTCTGCTTCCGAAGACGTTTTTCTGTGTAATGTAGACAAATTTCTGATGCCAGGAAAAGTCGCTTTCATACAGACACTGTCAAATAAATGATAATATTTTAACAACCGTCAACGATACGAAACCAAAATAATTTTGATAAATAAAACGAACAAAAACCGAATCTAAGATATTAATGCAACTACTTGAAAAATGGGCTACACATTTTCCAAACAGACTGATATGCTGTTAGTGTAAGGTTTTTGCAGTGGCAATTGTCGGGAGAGTGTGAGGGTTTACGCATAGATCAGTCTAACTACTTGAATTTCTAAGCGTATGGATGCGCTTTGCATTTTTTTTCTGGTCGAACTAATAACATTGGCGCAATTTAACAAGAAAGAAAAGAGTTTTCAAATTGTTAGTTTCAGAATTATTTTGGTTTCGTATCTTTGACGGTTGTTAAAATATTATCATTTATTTGACAGTGCCCGTATGAAAGCGACTTTTCATGGCATTAGAAATTTGTCCACATTGCACAGAAAAATGTCTTCGGAAGCAGACAACCAGCATACGAAAGCGGAACAAAATCGGTCTAACCGTTCTCGAGTTATTCCCAACATACAATATTTTTGGAATGTTTGACGCCTTTATCGTGCCCCTTATAGGTAAATTGGTGTCAAACGGCCTATTTTGACCCAGAGAACCTCTGGTAAAGCCATGTACACACCTTTCAGAAACACCCTGTATATAAGGTGTAATTTAAGAAAATTTTGTATTAATATGGGGATAATTTTTTTGTATTGTTTGGTTTTTGGGGATTAAGAAAGGGGAGGAGTTTGATTTTTATTTATTTTGTGTAAGAAATCGAATCTTTTGTTAATGTATAATTACAAATAAATGGAATTGATACTGTTCATCCTCTTCCCTTACATATAGTTCGATCAATTTTTTTCCTTGTCCATTTATTTTCTTGTCTTTTGTTTTTCGAGTTTTCCGGGTAGATCTTATTCAATGAGGACAATTCGCACCGCCAGCCCATAAATTACCTATTTTAATAAAACGTGTAATAATTAATATTTTTTATATATTGTCAAAATTTTTTGGGAGGTCATTGACCAAATGACCCTATGGACAAGCCGCCACTGAACCGTTTATCATCATCCCTCCTTCCTCTCTTATTCTTGCATTAAAATCTCCCCCTATTATTTCATTCATCTCTCTCCCATACATCGTAATTACTCTTTTTACATACTTAAAAAAATATAAATAACTCAAATGCACCGTAAAATTTTATACAATCTACCATTTTGTTCAAAATATAGCGATTTTTCGAAACATTTTCATTAAAATCTCTAAGAGATTTTCTGTGAGCATTGTCTAGCTGTGTACGAATATCAACATTTCCTACGGTTGCAAAATTTACCGAGCATTTCATGTGTTCTGCATACGAAGCATGTTTTTTTTTTTCTCTTTTAAATGTTTTAAATCGCTTACACCGGATTTGCACCATAGCGAGTCTGACGAGTCTTTAGAAAATAATAAACAAACAAAACAGTAAAATACGTTTGATACTTCACAACCACATATACAGTCAGCTAAATCGTACATTACCTTGCGAAAGTTTCGATGAACATCTTTATTTTTGTCTTTGCTAGTTTGTCGTAAACTTAGTTCTTAGCCTTAAACTCAGCTAATTTTGTAAAATTAAGCACTTTTTAGTTGTTTAATTTTCTGCACTACCGACATTTTCTATAATAGCGCATGCACACGCGAACCAAAAATAGTATTTTTACCAAACAACACAACAACAGTCAAAAATATCAATAAAAATTCTTAAATTGATTTAAAACAATCGAGCGTAGATGTACACCCTATTCGAAGCCAACGTAAACTGCGAGCCCGGCTTATGACCCAAAGTTGATTATTGCTTCGGACGTTCGCGTTTATTCGGACGCTGCACGTTTTTCGAGTTTTCCGGGTAGATCTAACTCAATGAGGACAATTCGCACCGCCAGCCCAAGGTTGAGGAGGATGAATTACGAACGACAGCCGATAAATTTTAAGTTATTATACTTGCGAGTAAATTACCTATTTTAATAAAACGCGTAATAATTAATATTTTTTTATATATTGTCAAAATTTTTGGGAGGTCATTGACCAAATAGACCCTATGGACAAACCGCCACTGGACCGTTTATCATCATCCCTCCTTCCTCTCTTATTCTTGCATTAAAATCTCCCCCTATTATTTCATTCATCTCTCTCCCATACATCGTAATTACTTGGTACATATCTCCCTTCTCCGTTTTTTACATCATATTCTTAAAAAAGGTTCAAATGAAGATGACATCAACATTATCAGACCAATATCAGAAACCAACATCATCTCCCCGGAATGTATAATTTCCCATAGATACAAGCAGTAGATTTTTATACGTGTTAGTGTTTCCTTCAGTCACCGATAGATGGCGTTATGCGTTGGCTTTCCGGTTTTGTTATTGATTGAATATCGTGAAATAATGTTACCACACGACGGAACAACGCAATAATTTAAAAATAGATTTTTGAAGTTAATATTTCATTTCATCCGGTTGTGTGTGACCCAGAAAATTTTGTTAGATAAATTGGAATGTTACTTGACTAATAGGTTATTCAATATGTGCGTGACGGATCATCATCATCAAGTTATCAAAATTTTACTCGTGGAGTACCACAAGGTTTTATTTTTCGGACCGAATCTTTTTCATCTATCTAGTTTAAATAATATTCGTGTACAGAATAAAGAAACGTAATCAGTTGGTTCCTAACTCGGGAAAAAAATATGAATAAATACAACAGACTTCAAAATTTTATTTGTCAAACTTTGATTAACATATATTTGTTCGACGTCAGAATTATTAAAATCATAGTTATAGCTAAACAGAACTACCGATAAAATCATTTAAAGTAATCAAACATCTTTATTACAGTATAAATTAATTACAAAATCCGTATATAATCACGACGTTTTTATATACAAGTCATTGTGTAATCATTTATTTAAATTTTCTCTTTGTACACACTAATATGCCGTTTGAAACAAATATAAGCATTTTAGTGTACCTTCTCTCGTTAAATTATGCTAAGTGCATATGTCGCCTATACACAACAAAAATTTTAAAAACGTTCTGCCATTACGTACATGCATTAACTAGAAAAATACAAAAATATATATATTATAACTATCGTGACGTTAAATTATATCAATGCTATTTTCAATAACAAATTTAACAACGCTTTACATTAAAAAAAAATCACAAAAAAACTAAACAAAATGAATGCGTTTTCAACATTACGCAACTTAAGATAAAATTCGACGATCTCCTCCTTAACATTTAAAACACGCCGGGGCGTGAGATTTAATAAAAAAGAACAATTTAATAATAAAACACTTCGAAGCAATGATTGTAATAATAGTATCAATCTAGGCTAAACTAAAACCTAAAAAAAAATTTTTTTTTTTTTTGAAATTGAAAAAGAAACGAAATAAAAACTTAACTTCCGTTCGTAATCCATTTTTCCAACGACTTCGTACGTTCCACAGTTAAATTCGGCCAGATACGATTGCAGTGCCGATCAAAAACGTCGGAAGGAATAAGTTCGATTGGTGTTACGGGAATAAGCTTTGGTACCGAAAGTGTTTCGGCCCAACCCATCACGAAATTATACCATTCGGCTTGTTGTTTTTCGTTCGCCTTACTTTCGGATATTAATGTTTCGGCGCGCGCCAGCATCGTCGTTAAAGCCGAGACGCCGAACTATAAAAGAAAAGAAATGCGTTACGAAATGGCTGCTCTTATCATTTTGACAATAAATGTAAATAGTTGATTTGTAACCAGAACATCGTAAAATGGCAGAAACACCTCCAATACTCATTTGTTCCTAAACTCGTTCTGTCAATTATTTGTATACAGGGTGGGACATACTCAACGAGACGGAGCTTACTGGGAAAACAAAAAATGATATGAAAAAGTTATTTGGCAGAAGTACGTAGATTAGTGACTGCTACTTTTCTAAATTAGTCAGACATATACAGAGGGTTCCAAAAAAGGATGTTATATGAAAGTTATGTTTTTTTGAATATAACATCTTATTTTTGAAGTATACTGAACAAAATAATGTCACTTTATTAAGACTTCCCTATACCCATTCTTTATAGTTATCGATTTAAACTCCTGTCAAATAACTTTTTCATATCATTTTCGTTTTCCCAGTAAGCTCCGTTCCGTTGAGCGTAGCCCACCCTGTAGATTTATTTTTTTTTGTTCTTATACAAATTAACAAAAGTAATCGGTTTCAAGATTATCTAACAAACATAAACAAAACAAAAAAAGTTCACACTCCTTCCCCAATTAAAAACCCTCACTATATAAAAATTACTTTGATTTTCCTATCTTTTCTAATATTTCGTTCCTCTCTATCGCCTCCCTCATACAATTCACCCCTTCTCCTCCCTCCCCGAATAATACCGCACCTTCCCTTTCTTCCTCCCTTAATTCCCCACACTCTTCTCTTATATTTTCCCACCTCTCCCCACACAACCTACATCGCATCTTTTCATCTTCTAACCAATATTTGTTATCGTTCTCCTAAAACTTGCTATTATTTTTTCTTTTTAAACTTTTAACTTCTAAAATATATCTTGGTAATTCTTCTGTGCCTATTCTAGTATATTTTTCGTTGTATCGGCTTTCTCTTATTTTTGTTCTTCTTTCTTGTATCTGTGTGTCTCTATCTCCTCTTCTACACTCCTTCCTTCTCCATCTCTTTCCATCCCTATATTTCTTCTCCGTAAACCATAACATTTCTAACCAATTTATCAAAAACCCACCTTCTCTTCTTTATATCGTTTCCAAACACTCTCTCCTATTCTCCATACCTGTTCTACTATACCATTACCTTTTTTCGCAAGCTCTCTTATATGATCGTATCTTAACTTATATCCTCAATATTTCCATTCGTCCACCTTTCTAATTCCTTCTCTCCCCACCATCATCTCGCCTTCTTCCTCCTCCCTCTTTTTTTTGAAAAATCATTATTTTTGTTTTGTGTACATTTACGTATAGATTCCTTTTTCCAAATATTTTCTTACTACCTCTGTTACCCCTTCATTCCTTGTTCGCTTTTTGCTAGCACCACTATGTCATCCGCGTATGCCAATACCGTCACCTTTATCTTTCCTCCCTTTTGATGCCTTCGTATTTCTTCCTCCATGATCTATATGTACGTCCTTATTAAGTATTTGTTTCAGCATATATATAAATATATACACCCGACAGCTGTTTCGTCCTTTTGGGACTCATCGGAAGTGAGAGATGTCGAAAAAGTTTACGTTTAAATATTATGATCCCTCCAGTAGGGCATATAGTCGACAGCGCGCGTTTGTATAATAGTGAACTTACACTCGAGTTCTCTCACTCCCGATGAGTCCCAAAAGGACGAAACAGCTGTCGGGTGATTCTCAGTGTTTGTTTGCTATTGTACAACCTCTTGCGTACTTTACTGCAGGCGATTCGAAATTTTTATACTTGCCAACTGTTATGTTGGCTATAATTATTGAAGGATCGACTATGTAACTGCTTTACATACCTGTCGGCAAAAGTTGCTTATATATATATATTTTTTTTTTTTCGACATCTAGTGTCATATATATATATAAGGTGTCCAGTAACTCTACGGACAAGTTTCGCGTAGTAATTCTAGACCCAAAAGTAAGAAAAAAGTTCATATAAACGCAGGACAGGAAACGCTTCGTTTACGAACAAAAAATAGGAAAACTTATACCCTTTCCATTTCCAGGCAATTTTGGAATGTGACCTTCCTGCACGACTACAACTGTCTCACTGGCTACAAAACCAATGAAATATTGAAGTTTCTCGACCACAAAAACCTCCGTGTCCCAAATTGCAGGACCATATTTAAATTTGTTCGCAAAAAACCGAGGTTAACACCCTGAAGGTCCTAAACGAAGCGTTTCCGGACCTACGTTTATATGAACTATTTTTGGGTCTAGAATCACTACGCGAAATTTGTCCGTAGAGTTGTATATTATCCATAGCTCTTCTCCCCTTTCTAAATCCTGCCTGCCAATCCGATAATATCTTTTTTTCTTCTATCCTTTTTCCAATCTGTTTCTTATAATTTCTGCGTAAATTTTGTATCCTGCATTTGTTATACTTACTCCTCTGTAATTCTTTACTTCTCTCTTGTCTCCTCCCTTATATATCGGGCATATTATGACTTCTTTCCATTACCCTGGCAATCCCTCTCCTTTCCATATTTTATTAAATATTTTTCTTAACCTTTCTCTCATCTTCACCTCTGTATACTTCCACAGTTTTCCCTCTTTACTCTTATTTTCTTCTTACACATTCTTCTTTGTGTTTGACTCTTAAATTCTTCAATTTCTTTTTTTCATTTCCTCCTTCCTCTTCGCTTTTCTTTTAGGTCATTTCACATCCTCTATTCCACCACTCTTTGTTTCTTCCTACCTCTTTTCTGTTTATTCTATACCTTCTCCTTTCCACTGCTTCCTCCATTTTTTACCATTTCTTCTTGCACTTCTTCTTTTGTTTCCTAATCTTCCTCCATCTTTAATTTGTATCGTTTTATACTTTCCTCTGTCCATTGTTTTATCATCACCCATTCCTCTTTTCCCTAATCCATTTCTTCTTTTCTCCATTAAATATAAAACTTCCAGTGGTTGATGATCGGATTCTTCTTCATCCCCTACCCTAAACTTCTAGATGCCCTCTATTCCCTCTCAATTGTTATCACAGATTCTCCCTCGCATTTATAAACGTAAATTCTACCCTTCTCCCTTTTCTATATTCCAATTTAGGATTGTCCACCCTCTATCTTCACGCATTCCTATTAATATTATTCCTTATCCATTTATCTTCTTATCCATTGATTTCCTCCTAATCACCTCTTCATTTATATCCATTTCTTCTTCTTCTCCTATTCTAGGTTGAAGTCTTCTTCACCTATCATCTCATCTATATCTTATTTGGTTTTTTCCATTTCTTTTCCGTATACTGTTACTATTTCATATTTTTCAGTTTTTATACTTCGTTTTATCATTTCATTCACTTCTACTTCTTCTTCATTCTTCCATCCCTTTTTCACTCCAGTAATTATTCCCCTTTTGCTCTACCTTTTCTCTCCTTCCTCACTGCAAATTGTACTCTCCATTCAAACTCTTCCGACATCGTTTCTTTCCATCTTTCCCAGTCTCTTTCCTCGATCCACGTTTCAATCACTCGTACTCGTACTCGTATATATTTCCAAAAGTTCTTCCTTTGTTTTTTATACCCGCTATGTTCCAAAACAATATTTTATTTTTCTCTTTCATTGACCCATAAATTTCCCCTTTCCCTGTGTTGATGTCCCTTTTTTTTATTCCCCGCTCCACACATTATGCTTAGTTGTTTGAGATCAATTATTTATATTACAATTCTTTTTAACCGCTTTCCTTTTGAAAATTTAACTCCACCAGTACTCAAGACTCGGAACCACTTCGCGTCAATTGTTCTGTAATGACAAAACGAACACGAGACGTTGACATAACCTTATTTCAAATTTAGGGCTTGTTGCACCATCTAACGAGTTGGTACTAGCGCCATCTGTATCAACATACTAAATGACAAAAAACAAACATCAAGCGAAATAATTCGATGGAAACCCAAATGGCATTGAGGTTATATTAGAAACAAAGTTTATAGCAAAAATGCTCCCAATCTTAAGTTATGAAAAAAAATCAAAAGTTGTGAATGCGCAGTGCCATCTATCATTTCAATATTTAATTAACTCTGTTTCCGACTGACAGTAGCGCCACCCATATCAGTGTAACAAAAGCGGAAATATTCACATTGGTGGCAAATCAAAAATACGTGCTTAGAATTAAGTTGATACTAACGCCACCTATAACTATAATTTAAATAACTAATAAACTAAAAGAAAATTAGGATGCATTTCAATCCAAAATGCAAAAAAAGCGTTGTTCCCTCTATAGCCCACAAATTTAACTACAAAAAAATTAAAAGCAAAAACAACTTTTCCAAATTGAGGTTAGGATAGAACCAAGTTAAATTTTATACCAATGTAACAAAAGCGGAAATATTCAAATTGGTGCCAAATCAAAAGACGTTAAATTTAAAAAGAAAATGAAAGCAGAGGGTAGACCATTCGTTTATATAATCGTCGTTACCACCGCCTTCAAAAATGAGAAAAATGGTTGACATTGGCGCCTACTGTAGTGAGAATTCCATGCAATCTCGAAAAGATAATATTTTCTAAACTGAGAATTTTGGGTTAGAATTCTTAACATTTAAAGCGATAAACCGCAGATCCCTCTATCGTCCACAAATTCAATTACTTGTGATTGTAGCGTTGTTGGCTCAGACTAAATATGAGTACCTAGACGAGTAACGCTATATTGGCTTTATAGCGAAAAATGAAGCCGGAATACTAAAGAGAGTACTTATATTTAGAGTGATTGAAATTAACTACATCTGTACCAATATTTTAAACAACAAACCTCAATCTTTTCAAAAATGAGGTTAGGTTAGTAGTACTTATTGAAGCGCTATACCGGAAATATTTCCACTAATTGTTAAATATTGAAAAAATCCAAAGCTTATCGATAAATATATTTTAAAGTGCTGTAACGAAAAAAACACTTTAAAAAGGCGCCATCTATCGTCAAATTTTTTGACCAATCACCAATATTTTACACAAATAACAAATGAAAAAAGTCCACAAAATCTCAAAAAAACACATTGAGGTTATGTTACAACACTTTGACCATGAATGCTTCAATCGACTTAAATTTAAAAAAATAGACGGTTAGAAAGAAGCGTGCCGCCCTCTGGAAAAACACCCATCTTTTGACGCTACACCGCAAAAGCCACCGTCATCATAAATTTAATAAAAACCCAAAAGGCGCTCTATCGGTTAGAATTAAAGCGATACTAACGCTACCTGTAGCTATATTTTAAATAACAAATAAACTAAGAGCTAAAATTTTAACCCGAAATGCAAAAGCAGCGTGGCTCCCTCTACAACCCGCAAATTTAATTACAAAAAAAGATAGAAGCAGAACGACCTTTCCAAATTGAGGTTAAGTTCGAGTAACATCGGAAATCGTTAAAATTGGAAAAAAAGACGGCCACAGGCCAAAAAAGCGCAATTTATCGTCAACATATTTTATTGCGAATAATTCTTATTATGAAAACTTGACACAAGAATCTTTCCAAAAAGAGCGCCCTCTATCGAATATTGACAGCGGCGCAATGTGTAATATACTTTGAAAAACAAATTCTTTAGTTCAGTTGATACTTTCTAAATTTAGGTTTGGATTCAAAAAATAGATACTTAACTAAAATAATGCGATTTTAATATTAGCGCCATCTGCATTAATATTTGAGGAGCAACTCCATTAAAAATGACTTCAAAGTTTTTTGATAAATTAATATGACCTTCCAAATGACATTTATTAAATTTCTAAATTGAGGTTAAGTTGGAATTTTCAGACGTTATACTAGAAATGCCACCATAATTAGTTTTTAAAAAAATGCAAAGTCGGTAACAATTTCTTTGCGAATGATTTCCTATTATAAAAAATTGACACAAAAATATTTCCAAAAAGAGCGCCCTCTATCGAATGTTGACAGAGGCTTAAAAAAGTTTTGACTATTGAGCCATCAGTATCAATCTTTTCGATTCAAAAAATAGACGACTAGAAACACAGCGCCCTCTAGAAAAAGCTCCATCTTTTGACGCATAACTAAAATAGTGTGACATTGAGATTTAGCGCCATCTGTATTAATATTTATTATATGGGAGAAAAAATTAGAATGCATTTCAATCCGAAATGTAAACCCTCTATAGCCCACAAGTTTGAATATAAAAAACATTCAAACAAATTGAGGTTAGAGTAATACCGGAAATCCTTCAAGTTAAATTTTGAAAAAGAAACGGCAACAGGCCAAAAAAGCACCCTCTATCGTCAAGATATTTCATTGCGAATTATTATGAAAACAAGAATCTTTCCAAAAAGAGCACTATCTATCGAATGTTGATGATGGCGCCATGTTCAATATAAGCACTTCGAAAAAGAAATTCTTTAGTTAAGTTGGAGTGACGAATTTTCAAGAAATTTCAAAAAAATGATAATTACTAAATTGAGGTTAGGTTAGCAAGGTTGTATTTTTTAAGGCGATGAACCAAAAATGCACCCAGCGTTGAAAAAAAAATTAACAGCGACATCTGTATCAATATTTTAAACAACAAATCTCAATCTTTTACAAAATGAGGTTATGTTAGTGTACTTATTGAGACGCTATACCGGAAATGCTTCGATTTCGAAAAAAAATGCAGACAGTAAGAATAGATAAAAAGTTTCGAAAGCGCTGTAACGAAAAAGTGTACCACCAATCCAACAAAATCTCAAAAATACCACATTTTCCAAATTGAGGTTATGATACAACATTTTGAGAGTCTATACCAGAAATGCTTTTTTATTGACTTAAATTTTAAAAATAGACGGTTAGAAGCGTGATGTCCTTCGAAAAAAGCTCCATCCTTTTACGCTTAACTAGAGAGTTGACCTTAAGAATAATGCGATATTGAAATTAGCGCCATCTATATTAATATTTTAAGAAGTGAAGCAATTCAATTAAAACAAAAATGAATGAAAATTTTTTTGATAATTTAATATGGTTCTCAAAATGACATTTGTTAATTTCCTAAATTGAGGTTAGGTTAGAATTTTGAGACGCTAAGCTGGAAATGCCACCAGGATTATAAAAGCAGTAGGTAACAATTAAAAAATCGAAACGGCCCCCTATCGTACGCGCTTTCAATTAAGTTGATACTAGCGCTACCTGTAGATATCTTTTAAATAACAAAAAAGGGGGAAATAATTGAAAATAAAAATATTAGGGTGAATTTCAATCGGAAAAAGCCTAACTCCCTCTCCCGCCCACAAAGTTAATTACAAAAGCATTAAAAGCAACAACATCTTATGATTTAAATAATTAAAGACGATTGACATGAGCACCACCTGCTTCAATATTTTAAACTTTAAAGGACGATCTTTCCAAATTAGGGTTCGGTTAGAGCAACACCCGAAATTCTTCTAGTTAAATTTTGAAAAAGTTCAGTTGGAAAAAAACGATGATTTTTGAGTTTTTCAATGCGATAAACCAAAACAACAAAAATCCAAAAAAATGTTATGTAGTGCCCTATTGCGCATGCGATTTACCACACAAAAACACACATGTAGTTTGTTGTCGTTTGCAGCGCCACCTACATAATTCATACCAAGAAAGTTTTTTAAGTTGAATTCGAATTTTCGTTTGTTAACTCTATCGTCCACGAATTCAATTACGACATTTGTACCAATCAAACGAGGTTAAGTTAAAAACTTTGGAAAGCGCTGTAACGAGAAAGATACTTTCCAAAAAACGTAGCGCCATCTATCGTACTTAAAAAAGTTTTGAAAGTTTGCACCGTATATTTATTAGTTAGGTGTACTGAACTAAAGAAGTGGGATTAGTTCATTCCTATTTACACGTCTCAACAACTTGATCCAGTTTGTATTTAACCTCACTTATAATTTTTTAATTTAAATATTAATTTTTAAAATTTTTTCAGTTTGAATAAAGTTTTATATATTACTTTCTACATCAAATAAACTTAATCTCGGGCTTCCACGACGCCACGCATACGATCAACAAGAAAAATTTAACCCTACTTTTCTTTCCTGCTAATATTTCATTCGATCCTATGAGTTCTCATATAGACCTTGGTTCGAGTAGTAAACTGTCGTGTAAACATAGCTTATCAATCTTTTCGCTTCAAAAAATGGACGATTAGAAACGCAGCACCCTCTAGAAAATGCCTAACTAAAATAGTGCGATATCAAGATTTAGCGCCATCTGTATTAGTACTTTAAAAAGTGAAGCAATTTAATTAAAACCCAAAATGTCTTCAGGTCCAAATTGAGGTTAGGTTAGACTTGGAGTTAGGTTAGAGACGCAAGACGTAAATGCCACAATCAACATAAATTTTGAAAAAGCAAAGTTGGTACAATTACAAAAATCGTACGCACTTTCAATTAGGTTGATACTAGCGCCACCTGTAGTTATGTTTTAAATAACAAACAAGGGGTGAAATAATTGAAAGGGAAACGATATTTTCATACTTTTTTTTTCATCTCCAGTTAATTTTATCTGGCGGTTAATTATCTTAGAAACGCGACTTTCTAAAAATGTTATTGGCTCAATGCTGTGTTTCCATAGTAGTCAACCGACTGATAAAGTTAACTGAGGTGAAGAAATCAGGCTTTAGGGCCAGTTGCACCAATGCCGGTTAAACTTAACAGTAGGTTAGAAACAATAGTATCCAAGGATTAAACATAGTAGCGATTGATTTTAAGGTACGGTTAAGTTTAACAGACTGGCCCTTACGGCCGATTCCGCCAACACAACTTAAACTTAAGTAACGCTTAAAAACTTAAATCCAATTGTTGACTCCGGTCATTAGAGAAACAAATTAGGATGCATTTCAAACCGAAATGCAAAAGAAGTGTGGCTCCCTCTATCGCCCACAACAACAAAAAACGGTGATATGAGTTACATACAATATCTTATCGTTCAAATATTTAAAGGCGATTCATATTAGCGCCACCTGTATCAATATAACAGGACGATAATTCCAAATTGAGGTTATGTTAGAGTAGCACCCAAATCCGTCCAGTTAAATTTTGAGAAAAAGTTAATAGGCCCAAAAAAACTTTCAAAACGCCCCTCCATTGTCAATTTATTTGCGAATGATTTCTTATTATGAAAACTTGACGCAAAAAAATTTTTAAATGTTGACAGCGGCGCCATGTTTAATATTAAAAACTAAAGTCAAATCAGATACTATAACCATTCTATCGTGTAAACGTGACAGCAATGGTCACAGTCTAACTATCAAAATTTATAAACTGTCACTTCTAGGTTACAATTTTGTTTAATTTACTAAAAGCGATTTAAGAAATAAAATATGGAAACAATTGACTTTAATGTAAATTCAAATAGTTATTTGTCCAACAAGTGAGGAAAGCGATTCTTTTCCCACTCGAGCTCGAGTTGCCTCACGAGCGTAGCGATGGAGGCATTAGAGTGAGAGTGAAAAAGGCTTTCCCTCATGTGTTAGTACACAACATTTTTTCGATGACATTCCCCAAAAAACAACCTAATGAAAGAAGTAATATTGTAAACGTAACCAATAGTCTCGCTACAGTATTCTGTAGTATCGGCGTGGTCTCAATCTGACACAGCGCAGTCGCGTAATTCTAACCAATAAATGTAGGATAACAATTTTTAGAGTCGAAATATAAGATATTAAATTATTGAATACTAAATTAAATTGTGTAACGAAGTACTAGACGCATATATTTCTAATAACACATTCTTACATTTTTTTTAAAGAGGCATTTTGTAACATGACATTATTTTCCTCGCTATATGTTTTCAGGGTCGCTGAATCCGAATCCGAAGTCCAAAAAACTCCAGCATGTCAAGGTTTCTATATAACCTCAAAAACTTCATACATTTTTTTTATAGTCAACGAGATGTTTTCATTTTCTGCGCATTTCATGGTTCATAACAAAATAAATTAGCTATACCAATTTATCGGAAATGTTTCTTAAATGTAAAAAAAAACGGTTTGGAGCTCGGTTCGCTCTATTATTCACTTGTGATTAGCGACATCTGAAAAAAAAAGGTTAAGTTTGTATACTTATTAAGGCACTATACCGAAAATGCTTTAACCAACTATTAAATTTAAAAAAAAAATGCAAACGGTAACATTAGATAAAAACTTTCGAAAGCGCTGTAAGAATTGTACCTATAGACACGATAGTAACGAGCACCTTTGTTTTGAAGTCGCCACGATAGAAAGAGGGTTGCAAGGTCACGTGACGCGTGGAAAAATAACAAAAACAAATTCAATTCATCATATGAAAAGATTAAATTCACGCTCCGGCCTATGACAGTTAACCTAAAATATATGTCAACTGTCACTTTTAACCTATAAAGTACATGACACATCTTGCACTTCCACTTACAAATTCCCACTTGTCACGTAACATTTTAGTGTCGTCCTTCAGTGTTCTCTTTCTAGCATTCGGTCTTCATTTTTCGATATAAAGCGTTACTCGTCTAGGTACTTACATTTAGTCTGAGCAACTACTTCTTATATCTTAACCTAAAAAGTAAATTGAAGTTTACACAAGTGTTGCCAACTAACCATTCAAATCACTCGTGTCAATGCACAAAAACGAAAACCCAGCTAACTCTGATGCAAATAAGAAGTGAATACACTATACAGGTGTGGTGTCTGAGTAAACGGGTCATTGTGAACTGGTTTTTTCGAATCTCTGCTCGCCCTTGGTATCAAAACGCAGCTAAAATTATTGCGCATGAACGCTCGCTATCAGAAATCAGCTGTATTACACGGTCATCAATAAAAATTAGTAATTTTTGATGTTTATTTATTGTAACCTTCTTATTTAATTTAGTGCTTATTGTCAAAACGTAGGAATGTTGATTGTTTAGGTAACCCAATACTATTTTTCTTTCATTATCAAAACTTACTTTTATTTTTATTGACAAATTTTCAAAAAACGTACCTTATTAGAAACTATAAAAGACAGCGGCGGTTTCCCCTGACAGCTGATTGGAGTCCCCCGATTATTCTCCGGATTGAGCACCTCGAGCAGGTTCGAAACTATCTCTAATATTACGTTCATATCACTAACTTGAATGAATCTGCAAACAACGTGAAATGCATTTTTCTATCGATCGTCGCGACGACACTTACTGCTTAAAATGCGGATGCAATCTCAAGAAAAGTTGATCACCCAACGCATCCTTCCTACCCACCATCGGTATGCTCAGTAATACTTTGTTCCAAAGATCGCACAATTGCGTCGAAAAATAATCGCTCGTCAAATTTGGTAGGATGCGTAACAGCAGCATCTTCCCCTTCCTAATGCTAAGAAAATTCGAAAATTTATCTTCCTGGAATAACCCGCCGATTACTTTCATCAAATAATCGCGCGAATTCTCCATGAGCGGCGCGCTCTCCTGTTGTAAACACTTCAAAATTTCTTGCTTCTGTTCGGGGGTGGACGCCAAATCTAGCTCTCGCAAGCGTTGCTTCTGTTTGATTTCGCACAACTTCACCATATTCGTTTTGTAGAGCGGATTCGTCAAATCTTCCGCCTTGAGCAGATAACTATAAAACGCCTCCAATTCCAATAAGAGTTGTTTGATTTTTTTGGTGTCGCGTGCCGAAATAGAATTGTTTTCGGCATCTTTCTCCGGCGTCACTATATCCATGTCGATTATTTTTCTAGGCGCTGTGACCGAACCGCACTGCAAGATCCGCTCTAAATAAAAAGTTCTTTCAAACAAAAACGAAACTCACCTGTAGTTTTCCTAGAGAATTTTCGAACTGCAAAGGGGTGTAAATCTTCGGCGTCAAAGTATTTTGATTTTCTTGCCTATCGTTGCTACGCCTATTGTGCCACTGACCCTTTTCGTGCGGCGGCTGATTTTCTTTGCTAGTTTTCAATTTTCTTTCTTTAAATATCTGCCAAAAGTGTCATAATTTTTTTTCGATTTTTTCGAACTGAACTCACCGTGTAATAATAATCGTCAAAGTACGGCGTGCCCGTATTTAGCTGCACCAACTGAATATTAATCAGCCATTGCTTCTCCCTGCTGCTCATCAAGCCCGAGTACTGTCCTTTGTGCGAAATATTCGTTACGGTGTCGAATCGTCATTTCTTCGAACTTGTTCCTGTGCTGGCTGTTATGTTGATTCATTTTGTTGTTGTTATGATGTAAGTGTATGTTGCCGAGTCTCGGCGGTGCGGGAAAATTAAAAGGGTGATTAACCTGAAAATAATGCGAATCAACCTAGTTGATATGAAAAATGTTAAGGGACCGAATATATACAGGGTGATCTGCGTAAAGTGTGCAATAAACGACCATAATCGATCATTTGCATATTTTTCAGAGCTTCAGCTATACACGGTGTGCAAAAGTTGCTATTAACTTGAAATTCAACTCTATCTAACCTAACCTAACCTAACCTAACCTGACCTAAACTAACACAACTTTTCTGTTCCTTTCGCCTAAAATTGAGTAAAACGTGCATGCGCAAGCAGCGCCATTTGACAGTGAAGAAAATAGTTTACATATTGAACTCGGAAGGCGATTTCCAGTCAAACTATATACAGGGTGATCTGCGTAGAGCGTGAATTAAACGATTTTTAACGTCAGAAACTCAAAATCGAACATTTTTATTCTACCCAAAATATTTTCAGACCTTCAGCTATACACGGTGTGCCAAAAGTTGCTATGAACTTAAAATTTAACTCTTTCTAACTTAACCTAACCCAACTCCAACCTAACCTAACCTGACTTAACGTAAACTAACCTGAACTTGAACTTCTTTCTTTCGCCTACGACCGACTAAAACTGGCTTTCGCGCATGCGCAAGCAGTGCCATTTGACGGTGAGAGTTTTTATATTAAAAATAAATTTTACCATACGTTTAACATGGGTCATTGAAAGTGCCATAAGATTTTAAGTTATATTGATTTCGGGAGGCGATTTCCAGTTGAACTATATACAGGATGATTAAACTCGAAATTTGGTACGCAGCCGTAATCCATCATTTTTATTCTACCCAAAATATTTTCGACCTTCAGCTATACACGGTGTGCAAAAGTTGCTATTAACTTGAAATTCAACTCTATCTAACCTAACCTTAACCTAACCTTGACCTGACCTAAAACCTTAACACAACTTTTCTCTGTTCCTTTCAGCCTAGAAGTTGAGTAAAAAGTGCATGCAAGCAGCGCCATTTGACAGTGAAGAAAATATTTTACATATTGAACTCGGAAGGCGATTTCCAATCGAACTATATACAGGGTGATCTGCGTAGAGGGTGAATTAAACGATTTTTAACGTCAGAAACTCAAAATCGAACATTTTTATTCTACCCAAAATATTTTCAGACCTTCAGCTATACACAGGTGTGCCAAAAGCGTTGCTATGAACTTAAAATTTAACTCTTTCTAACTTAACCTAACCCAACCCAACCTAACCTAACCTGACTTAACGTAAACTAACCTAACACAACTTCTTCCTCTTCCTTTTGCCTACGACCGACTAAAACTGGTTTTCGCGCATGCAAGCAGTAAGCCATTTGAAGGTGAGAGTTTCATATATTAAAAATAAATTTTACCATACGTTTAACATAGGCCATTGAAAGTGCCATAAGGTTTTAAGTTATATTGAATTCGGGTAGGCGATTTCAGTTGAACTATATACAGGGTGATTTGGCAAAATTATACAGGTTTGTCCAAAACTTGCTATGAACTTGAAACTCAACTCTTTCTAACTTAACCTAACCCAACCCAACCTAACTTGACTTAACGTAAACTAACCTAACACAACTTCTCCCTCTTTCTTTTGCCTACGACCGACTAAAACTGGTTTTCGCGCATGCGCAAGCAGTGCCATTTGACGGTGAGAGTTTTTATGTTAAAAATAAATATTACCATCCGTTTAACATGGGTTATTGAAAGTGCCATAAGATTTTAAGTTGAATTGAACTCGGGAGGCGATTTCCAGTCAAACTATATACAGGGTGTTTCAGTGAAAGCGTGCAAAAATTAAACAGGGCATAGGGGATGCTCTACTGAACAATTTGAGGTAGGGAACCGGTCCAATAATTCAGCTTAAAGAGATATGGAAGTTAAACTTCTCTATCAGATTGTCTGTTTATTTGTTCTATGACGTCATGATGCAGGTTTTCTGTACTTGCCCATGAGGTGGCTCTGCGTCCCATGACAAATTCTGAATCAACAACAGACCCATTTATTACTCAGTGCTATTCAGAATCTTGTACGCCGATGTCAAGCTTCAGTGGCCGTCACTTTGAGCAACTCTTGTAAGTTACGTTAACTGTATCAATGATAGTATTTGTAAGTTAACTGTAAAAAAATAAAAAAAAAAGTTGACAATAATGTGAAGACAAGTTTAGTCCCATATCTCTTTAAGTTGAATTATCGGACCCCAGGTTTCTACCTCAAATTGTTCAGTAGAGCATTCCCTATTCCCTGTTTAATTTTTGCACGCTTTCACTGAAACACCCTGTATAGAGTGATTTGCGTAGAGCGTGTATTAGAAGTTTTTAACTTGCATATAAATCAGAAACTCGAAATTGGGTACGCGGCCATAATAGATCATTTTGTTCTACCTAAAATATCTTCAGACCTTCACCTACACACGGTGTGCCAAATTTGCCAGCAACTTTCTTATTTTAAATACAAACTTACAATTCCTTTTACATGGGTAGATTGACTATAAAAAAAATATGTAATGTGATAAAAACGCCCACTTAAAAAGTTATGGCACTTCAATGTCGTACGTTTTAGTCGGAAAGAGAGAAGTTGTGGTAGGTTAGGTTAGTTTACGTTAGGTCGGGTTGGGTTGGGTTAGTTTGGGTTGAGTTAGGTTAGGTTAGGTTGGGTTGGGTAAAACATGAAATAGAAGTTGAAATAACAACTCAAAACATCATTAGTGTAATGCTAAAAGAAAAGTAACTGGGAGAAAATAAATAGTTTTATAGTAAAATTGATAAGGATGACGAAAAAAATTAAAAAAGAAAGACATCACCAATCTGAATAAGTGTAACAACATAGTTCCAGAGCGGTGAAGAAGCTGAGGGTGCAGTTTAGTGGGTATGGTCGGTATTGCACCTCAACCGACGAGTCCCGCATAATTGGAGACATTTTTTCTAATATCCGTAATATTGATTCCACACCCGCATTTAAAAAAAAATGTTGGGTTGGGTTACCTTAGTTTTTGGATACTGTTCTAAAAAATATGAATAAAATAGTTACATATTTAAACTAAGGAGAGAATTTCCGGTCGAAAAAACTGCGAGAAAATAAAGCTACCACGTATTGTTGAGGTCAAAATACGCCGATTGGACCCAATTTATCTATATACCAAATTCGGTGAAAGTGCATTTTAGAGACTTACACTACTTTCAGTAATCAAAGAACGCCAAAGTAATTTTCGAACCCATAACCCCTAATCATAATTTTTTTAATATTTTTATTAGGGATGGTATTACGGTTCTAAGGCTTTTTTGGCGGGAAGGCTTATTTATCATCTTCATTTGTTTTTGTGTCCACCGCCAACTAAATTTTCTATTGAATTTTTAAGTAAACTTTAAAGTCTTCTCACGGACCAACAGTAAAGTAAATCTTGATATATAGACAAATTGGGTCCAATTAATTTTTTATTGAAATTTTTGTCTTATTCATTTAAAAATATTGTAAGTCAATGATAGTATGAAAAAAAATCAAATAAATTTGACAATCACAAATGTCAAATTACTTCTAAAAATGTTGCCATCTATTTTGTTTATTTAAAAATTAGTGTTGTATGTTATGACCCACAATTTCAAGTAGTTCAAATACATTTTTACTACATTGACATTTTTTGTCTCATTACTCATTTAAAAATAATCAAGCTTGTAGATTCTATGGTAATAGTTCAAATGATTTTTAGCAATCACAATATCGAAATAGTTCTAAAATGTTGTCTTGAAATATACCGCACTGTTTAATTTCTGTTTTATTTTAAAATTAATGTTGAATGTTAAGTGGGCCACAATTTCAAGTAGTTAAAATATATTTTGATTCATAAAATATCAATTTTATAAAATTGTTTACTATAAAATTGACTAATTTTTGCGTGTAATTTAAATGCATTTTTACATTTTTTGCCTTATCCTATTATGATGTTACTATTAAAATAGTTCAAATGTCAATAGAGTTCTAAAGCATGTTAAATAGAATAAACCGCACTTTAACTTCTTCTTTTTTATTTAAATATTGTGAGGGACGTCAAGTAGGCGAAGTAGTTCAAATATATTTTGAAAGCAAAATTGAGACTTTTTAAAATAATTGCGTGTAGTTCAAATACATTTGTTCTAAATTGACATTTTTAGTCGTATTATTCAACAAATTCATATGATTTTTAACAATCGCAAATGTCGAAAGTAGTTCTAAAAATGTTTCCTAGAAATAGAAAGTCTACCTTGTCTAAGCCGTCTGTTGTTTACTTTTTTACTGAATTAACAATCATTTGTCTTATTAAAAATATTCAAATTTGATGATATAATGAAAATAGTTCAAATAATTTTTAACAATCGTCCCTTCAAATAAAGCAATAAGAGAAAAAAATTCTATCGACATACGACCACGACAAATTACACGTGCATTCTTTGTTGCCTATACTCCTTTCTACAACCTTCAATAGAATTGCGGCAATATTTATTGTTATCTAAAATACTCGAATTACAATCAAAACATTGTGCAACTTACGGGAAACTGCTGATGAGGATAAATTAAACCTGGAGAGGGAGTCGGCGCACCTTGCATAAAATGCGCCGGCGGCACCAACCTCACCAACCCCGGAGGAACATTATGGTGATGCATGTGCGATATATGCCTCATGTGTGGAGGAGGAATACCAATCGGCGGTAATCCAGGGGGCAAGCGTCCTGTTCCGGGCGGTAGTTGCATCGGATGTTGCACAAACGGCGGAATCATTTTCGACTGCACATGAAGAGGCGGCGGCGGCACGGGAACAAGATTAGGCAGGGGCGAGTTGTTATGAGATTTAGCCCTATGCTGCAACAGCCCCCTCTCTAATTCTTCGACGGTACATATTTTCTTATGAATTTGGTTACCCAAACCGATGGTCGGATCAAATTTACTACTCAAACATTAAATAAACCTAGGAGGTCGTCCTTCTGATCTTTCACGTTACCTCTAGCACCCTAAAATCAACAGTCAAATAAAGAACGACACCGATATGAAATGGCTTACAACTGATTTCGGAGAATTCTGCAGCAGAGAGCTGTTAAATATATCACCATTCTGGCCAGCGTTATATGACCAAACCGAGTTATTCTTGCTCGGAAACACATAACTCGACTCTTCAAGCGTCAACTTGTTGATCGAGTTCTCTACAATCAAACCTTGATGACTTACAGATAAACGGACAGCAATAAACGTACCTAAACTGTCCGACTGCTTGCTGTTCTCGGCAAGTTCGGCAAACTGCTCGTGCTGTTGTTCCCAATCGTCGATACCACCCGAATCTTCCAACGTGCCAAAAGTTTCATCGTTAAGCGCATCATACTCTTCTTCCTCGATTTCCAAGCAGTCACCGTCGTCGGGAGAAAGTTGATTATCATCACTCTAAAGAGAAATTAAAAACGCAGTTTATTTATCTTTGATCTCGGTACAAAAAACGTCGGCTTTTAGCGATTTCGAAAGTTTGTCGATACTCACGTCCGGACCAAAGCGAAACGAAGTATCAGCCATTTGATTTTAACGATTTTTTTAACATTCTGTTTTGCAAATAAAACTGGAAACGTATAAAGTTTCTCAAATTTTGTCTACTTAACTGCAAATGTCAGAGAAAATTATCAAATTTGGAATCGTCAAATGTTAAAAACCCCAAAATACCAACCTCTACTTAAGAAAAGTTTCTAACCAGTTACTTTCACCCTAAATTTTTTTTCATTTTTTATTCTTGAATTCCTAAACTTTACACGATATTAAGTTTTACGTTCCCTAAACACGTAGTTTTTTCATATTTTATTTACAAATGCTGCTTTTTGTTCATTTACAAAAAAAAAACCTTTAATACCAATATTTGTAGAAATCTGTAGTGTGTAAGATAAGGGCCGTGAACTTTTCAACATTGCAAAAGTTCCTAACAAAGGATGCGTTAACAGATTTGTTTTTATGGCCGTTTTTTCAAAACTTTAAAAACCACGTCTCGATGCCGAAGTAAATAACGAAAGAAAAGCAGAAAAATGTTTAACTCCTAAACCATTCGAGTTTTATTTTGAAATTTAGATAAATTTAAATTTTTTAACTTTATGTATCAATCCAGATTTATGGTCCAAATTTGAGAATAGTCAATGCAGATTTTTTGACTCAAATTTGAGGGTTAACATAGCTTTGCTGATGACGTAATTTTTAAATCTAGGCAGATTTAAAATAATAAACTTTTCATGTCAATCCAGATTTTTGGCTCAAATTTGGAGTCAACATAGCTTTTGTTGACGTAATTTTTAAATTTAGGCGGATCTAAAATAATAAACTTTTTATGTCAATCCAGATTTTTGGCTCAAATTTGAAGGTTATTTCAAGGTTGTTGACGTAACCTTTAAATTTAGGCGGATTTAAAATCATAAACTTTTCATGCCAATCCAGATTTTTGGCTCAAATTTTAGAGTTAACATAGTTTTTGTTGACGTAATTTTTAAATTTAGGCGGATTTAAAATAATAAACTTTTCATGTCAATCCAAATTTTTGGCTCAAGTTTGGAGGTTAACATAGCGCTTTGTTGACGTAATTTTTAAATTTAGGCGGATTTAAAATAATAAACTTTTCATGTCAATCCAAATTTTTGGCTCAAGTTTGGAGGTTAACATAGCGCTTTTGTTGACGTCATTTTTTAATTTAGGCGGATTTAAAATAATAAACTTTTCATACCAAACTAGATTTTGGGCTCAAATTTGTGGGTTAACTTAGCTTTTGTTGGCGTAATTTTAAAAAATAATAAACTTTTCATGTCAATCCAGATTTTTGGTTCAAATTTGAGGGTTCACATAGCTATTGTTGACGTCATTTTTAAATCTAGGTGGATTTAAAATAATAAACTATTCATGTCAATCCAGATTTTTGGATCAAATTTAAGTGTTAACATAGTTTTTGTTGACGTAATTTTTAAATGTAGGCGGATTGAAAATAATAAACTTTTCATGTCAATCCAAATTTTTGGCTCAAGTTTGGAGGTTAACATAGCGCTTTTGTTGACGTCATTTTTAAATTTAGGCGGATTTAAAATAATAAACTTTTCATGTCAAACCAAATTTTTGGCTCAAGTTTGGAGGTTAACATAGCGCGTTTGTTGACGTCATTTTTAAATTTAGGTGGATTTAAAATAATAAACTTTTCATGCCAATCCAGATTTTTGGCTCAAACTTGAAAGTTAACATAGCTATTGTTGACGTAATCTTTAAATTTAGCCGGATTTAATATAATAAACTTTTCATGTCAATCCAGATTTTTGACTCAAATTTGAGGGTCAACATAGCTTTTGTTGGCGTAATTTTTAAATTTAGGCGGATTTAAAATAATAAACTTTTCATGCCAATCCAGATTTTTGGATCAAACTTGAAGGTTAACATAGCTATTGTTGACGTAATCTTTAAATTTAGCCGGATTTAATATAATAAACTTTTCATGTCAATCCAGATTTTTGACTCAAATTTGAGGGTCAACATAGTTTTTGTTGACGTAATTTTTAAATTTAGGCGGATTTAAAATAATAAACTTTTCATGTCAATCCAAATTTTTGGCTCAAGTTTGGAGGTTAACATAGCGCTTTTGTTGACGTAATTTTTAAATTTAGGCGGATTTAAAATAATAAACTTTTCATGTCAATCCAAATTTTTGGCTCAAGTTTGGAGGTTAACATAGCGCTTTTGTTGACGTCATTTTTTAATTTAGGCGGATTTAAAATAATAAACTTTTCATACCAAACTAGATTTTGGGCTCAAATTTGTGGGTTAACTTAGCTTTTGTTAGCGTAATTTTAAAAAATAATAAACTTTTCATGTCAATCCAGATTTTTGGTTCAAATTTGAGGGTTCACATAGCTATTGTTGACGTCATTTTTAAATCTAGGTGGATTTAAAATAATAAACTATTCATGCCAATCCAGATTTTTAGATCAAATTTAAGTGTTAACATAGTTTTTGTTGACGTAATTTTTAAATGTAGGCGGATTGAAAATAATAAACTTTTCATGTCAAACCAAATTTTTGGCTCAAGTTTGGAGGTTAACATAGCGCGTTTGTTGACGTCATTTTTAAATTTAGGCGGATTTAAAATAATAAACTTTTCATGCCAATCCAGATTTTTGGCTCAAACTTGAAAGTTAACATAGCTATTGTTGACGTAATCTTTATATTTAGCCGGATTTAATATAATAAACTTTTCATGTCAATCCTTAAATTTAGCCGGATTTAATATAATAAACTTTTCATGTCAATCCAGATTTTTGACTCAAATTTGAGGGTCAACATAGCTTTTGTTGACGTAATTTTTAAATTTAGGCGGATTTAAAATAATAAACTTTTCATGCCAATCCAGATTTTTGGATCAAACTTGAAGGTTAACATAGCTATTGTTGACGTAATCTTTAAATTTAGCCGGATTTAATATAATAAACTTTTCATGTCAATCCAGATTTTTGACTCAAATTTGAGGGTCAACATAGCTTTTGTTGGCGTAATTTTTAAATTTAGGCGGATTTAAAATAATAAACTTTTCATGCCAATCCAGATTTTTGGATCAAACTTGAAGGTTAACATAGCTATTGTTGACGTAATCTTTAAATTTAGCCGGATTTAATATAATAAACTTTTCATGTCAATCCAGATTTTTGACTCAAATTTGAGGGTCAACATAGCTTTTGTTGACGTAATTTTAAATTTAGGCGGATTTAAAATAATAAACTTTTCATGTCAAACCAAATTTTTGGCTCAAGTTTGGAGGTTAACATAGCGCTTTTGTTGACGTCATTTTTAAATTTAGGCGGATTTAAAATAATAAACTTTTCATGCCAATCCAGATTTTTGGATCAAATTTAAGTGTTAACATAGTTTTTGTTGACGTAATTTTTAAATGTAGGCGGATTGAAAATAATAAACTTTTCATGTCAATCCAAATTTTTGGCTCAAGTTTGGAGGTTAACATAGCGCTTTTGTTGACGTCATTTTTAAATTTAGGCGGATTTAAAATAATAAACTTTTCATACCAAACTATATTTTGGGCTCAAATTTGTGCGTTAAATTAACTTTTGTTAGCGTAATTTTAAAAAATAATAAACTTTTCATGTCAATCCAGATTTTTGGTTCAAATTTAAGTGTTAACATAGTTTTTGTTGACGTAATTTTTAAATGTAGGCGGATTGAAAATAATAAACTTTTCATGTCAAACCAAATTTTTGGCTCAAGTTTGGAGGTTAACATAGCGCTTTTGTTGACGTCATTTTTAAATTTAGGCGGATTGAAAATAATAAACTTTTCATGCCAATCCAGATTTTTGGATCAAATTTAAGTGTTAACATAGTTTTTGTTGACGTAATTTTTAAATGTAGGCGGATTGAAAATAATAAACTTTTCATGTCAATCCAAATTTTTGGCTCAAGTTTGGAGGTTAACATAGCGCTTTTGTTGACGTCATTTTTAAATTTAGGCGGATTTAAAATAATAAACTTTTCATACCAAACTATATTTTGGGCTCAAATTTGTGGGTTAAATTAACTTTTGTTAGTAATTTTAAAAATAATAAACTTTTCATGTCAATCCAGATTTTGGTTCAAATTTGAGGGTTAAATCATTTTTGTTGACCTAATTTTTAATTTAGGCGGATTTAAAATAATAAACTTTTCATGCCAATCCAGATTTTTGGATCAAACTTGAAGGTTAACATAGCTATTGTTGACGTAATCTTTAAATTTAGCCGGATTTAATATAATAAACTTTTCATGTCAATCCAGATTTTTGACTCAAATTTGAGGGTCAACATAGCTTTTGTTGGCGTAATTTTTAAATTTAGGCGGATTTAAAATAATAAACTTTTCATGCCAATCCAGATTTTTGGATCAAACTTGAAGGTTAACATAGCTATTGTTGACGTAATCTTTAAATTTAGCCGGATTTAATATAATAAACTTTTCATGTCAATCCAGATTTTTGACTCAAATTTGAGGGTCAACATAGCTTTTGTTGACGTAATTTTTAAATTTAGGCGGATTTAAAATAATAAACTTTTCATGTCAAACCAAATTTTTGGCTCAAGTTTGAGGTTAACATAGCGCTTTTGTTGACGTCATTTTTAAATTTAGGCGGATTTAAAATAATAAACTTTTCATGCCAATCCAGATTTTTGGATCAAATTTAAGTGTTAACATAGTTTTTGTTGACGTAATTTTTAAATGTAGGCGGATTGAAAATAATAAACTTTTCATGTCAATCCAAATTTTTGGCTCAAGTTTGGAGGTTAACATATCGCTTTTGTTGACGTCATTTTTAAATTTAGGCGGATTTAAAATAATAAACTTTTCATACCAAACTATATTTTGGGCTCAAATTTGTGCGTTAAATTAACTTTTGTTAGCGTAATTTTAAAAATAATAAACTTTTCATGTCAATCCAGATTTTTGGTTCAAATTTAAGTGTTAACATAGTTTTTGTTGACGTAATTTTTAAATGTAGGCGGATTGAAAATAATAAACTTTTCATGTCAAACCAAATTTTGGCTCAAGTTTGGAGGTTAACATAGCGCTTTTGTTGACGTCATTTTAAATTTAGGCGGATTGAAAATAATAAACTTTTCATGCCAATCCAGATTTTTGGATCAAATTTAAGTGTTAACATAGTTTTTGTTGACGTAATTTTTAAATGTAGGCGGATTGAAAATAATAAACTTTTCATGTCAATCCAAATTTTTGGCTCAAGTTTGGAGGTTAACATAGCGCTTTTGTTGACGTCATTTTTAAATTTAGGCGGATTTAAAATAATAAACTTTTCATGCCAATCCAGATTTTTGGATCAAACTTGAAGGTTAACATAGCTATTGTTGACGTAATCTTTAAATTTAGCCGGATTTAATATAATAAACTTTTCATGTCAATCCAGATTTTTGACTCAAATTTGAGGGTCAACATAGCTTTTGTTGGCGTAATTTTTAAATTTAGGCGGATTTAAAATAATAAACTTTTCATGCCAATCCAGATTTTGGATCAAACTTGAAGGTTAACATAGCTATTGTTGACGTAATCTTTAAATTTAGCCGGATTTAATATAATAAACTTTTCATGTCAATCCAGATTTTTGACTCAAATTTGAGGGTCAACATAGCTTTTGTTGACGTAATTTTTAAATTTAGGCGGATTTAAAATAATAAACTTTTCATGTCAAACCAAATTTTTGGCTCAAGTTTGGAGGTTAACATAGCGCTTTTGTTGACGTCATTTTTAAATTTAGGCGGATTTAAAATAATAAACTTTTCATGCCAATCCAGATTTTTGGATCAAATTTAAGTGTTAACATAGTTTTTGTTGACGTAATTTTTAAATGTAGGCGGATTGAAAATAATAAACTTTTCATGTCAATCCAAATTTTTGGCTCAAGTTTGGAGGTTAACATATCGCTTTTGTTGACGTCATTTTAAATTTAGGCGGATTTAAAATAATAAACTTTTCATACCAAACTATATTTTGGGCTCAAATTTGTGCGTTAAATTAACTTTTGTTAGCGTAATTTTAAAAAATAATAAACTTTTCATGTCAATCCAGATTTTGGTTCAAATTTAAGTGTTAACATAGTTTTTGTTGACGTAATTTTTAAATGTAGGCGGATTGAAAATAATAAACTTTTCATGTCAAACCAAATTTTTGGGTCAAGTTTGGAGGTTAACATAGCGCTTTTGTTGACGTCATTTTTAAATTTAGGCGGATTGAAAATAATAAACTTTTCATGCCAATCCAGATTTTTGGATCAAATTTAAGTGTTAACATAGTTTTTGTTGACGTAATTTTTAAATGTAGGCGGATTGAAAATAATAAACTTTTCATGTCAATCCAAATTTTTGGCTCAAGTTTGAGGTTAACATAGCGCTTTTGTTGACGTCATTTTTAAATTTAGGCGAATTTAAAATAATAAACTTTTCATACCAAACTATATTTTGGGCTCAAATTTGTGGGTTAAATTAACTTTTGTTAGTAATTTTAAAAAATAATAAACTTTTCATGTCAATCCAGATTTTTGGTTCAAATTTGAAGGTTAAATCATTTTTTGTTGACCTAATTTTTTAATTTAGGCGGATTTAAAATAATAAACTTTTCATGCCAATCCAAATTTTTGGCTCAAGTTTGGAGGTTAACATAGCGCTTTTGTTGACGTCATTTTTTAATTTAGGCGGATTTAAAATAATAAACTTTTCATACCAAACTATATTTTGGGCTCAAATTTGTGGGTTAAATTAACTTTTGTTAGTAATTTTAAAAAATAATAAACTTTTCATGTCAATCCAGATTTTTGGTTCAAATTTGAGGGTTAAATCATTTTTTGTTGACCTAATTTTTTAATTTAGGCGGATTTAAAATAATAAATTTTTCAAGCCAATCTAGAATGTTGGCTCAAATTTGAAGATTAACGTATCTGTTGATTACATCTTGTTGACGTTTTTTTAAAATTCAGCAAGATTGAAAACGTTTCGTATCAGTCGTTAGATCGTTTTCAATAGAGCTTCTCAAGAGTGTCGAAAAATTAATTTATTATATAAAGTGTTACATTTTAATCGAATAAAAATTAAAGAAAGTCATCAAAGGCCATCAAGCATCTAAATATTGTCGTTCGTATAAACATGTGCACAGAAAACAACTAATTTCACATAAGTACCAATCCAAACAATTTTCTATAAATGTAGGTACATCTCGCATATAAATTATACTAAAGAAAATAATAAACTTTTCATGCCAATCCAGATTTTTGGATCAAATTTAAGTGTTACCATAGTTTTTGTTGACGTAATTTTCAAATGTAGGCGGATTTAAAATAATAAACTTTTCATGCCAATCCAGATTTTTGGATCAAACTTGAAGGTTAACATAGCTATTGTTGACGTAATCTTTAAATTTAGCCGGATTTAATATAATAAACTTTTCATGTCAATCCAGATTTTTGACTCAAATTTGAGGGTCAACATAGCTTTTGTTAACGTAATTTTTAAATTTAGGCGGATTTAAAATAATAAACTTTTCATGTCAAACCAAATTTTTGGCTCAAGTTTGGAGGTTAACATAGCGCTTTTGTTGACGTCATTTTTAAATTTAGGCGGATTTAAAATAATAAACTTTTCATACCAAACTATATTTTGGGCTCAAATTTGTGCGTTAAATTAACTTTGTTAGCGTAATTTTAAAAAATAATAAACTTTTCATGTCAATCCAGATTTTTGGTTCAAATTTAAGTGTTAACATAGTTTTTGTTGACGTAATTTTTAAATGTAGGCGGATTGAAAATAATAAACTTTTCATGTCAAACCAAATTTTTGGCTCAAGTTTGGAGGTTAACATAGCGCTTTTGTTGACGTCATTTTTAAATTTAGGCGGATTGAAAATAATAAACTTTTCATGCCAATCCAGATTTTTGGATCAAATTTAAGTGTTAACATAGTTTTGTTGACGTAATTTTTAAATGTAGGCGGATTGAAAATAATAAACTTTTCATGTCAATCCAAATTTTTGGCTCAAGTTTGGAGGTTAACATAGCGCTTTTGTTGACGTCATTTTTAAATTTAGGCGGATTTAAAATAATAAACTTTTCATACCAAACTATATTTTGGGCTCAAATTTGTGGGTTAAATTAACTTTTGTTAGTAATTTTAAAAAATAATAAATTTTTCATGTCAATCCAGATTTTTGGTTCAAATTTGAGGGTTAAATCATTTTTGTTGACCTAATTTTTAATTTAGGCGGATTTAAAATAATAAACTTTTCATGCCAATCCAAATTTTTGGCTCAAGTTTGGAGGTTAACATAGCGCTTTTGTTGACGTCATTTTTAATTTAGGCGGATTTAAAATAATAAACTTTTCATACCAAACTATATTTTGGGCTCAAATTTGTGGGTTAAATTAACTTTTGTTAGTAATTTTAAAAATAATAAACTTTTCATGTCAATCCAGATTTTTGGTTCAAATTTGAGGGTTAAATCTTTTTGTTGACCTAATTTTTAATTTAGGCGGATTTAAAATAACAAATTTTTCAAGCCAATCTAGAATGTTGGCTCAAATTTGAAGATTAACGTATCTGTTGATTACATCTTGTTGACGTTTTTTTAAAATTCAGCAAGATTGAAAACGTTTCGTATCAGTCGTTAGATCGTTTTCAATAGAGCTTCTCAAGAGTGTCGAAAAATTAATTTATTATATAAAGTGTTACATTTTTAATCGAATAAAAATTAAAGAAAGTCATCAAAGGCCATCAAGCATCTAAATATTGTCGTTCGTATAAACATGTGTGCACAGAAAAACAACTAATTTCACATAAGTACCAATCCAAACAATTTTCTATAAATGTAGGTACATCTCGCATATAAATTATACTAAAGAAAATAATAAACTTTTCATGCCAATCCAGATTTTTGGATCAAATTTAAGTGTTACCATAGTTTTTGTTGACGTAATTTTTAAATGTAGGCGGATTTAAAATAATAAACTTTTCATGTCAATCCAAATTTTTGCTCAAGTTTGGAGGTTAACATAGCGCTTTTGTTGACGTCATTTTTAAATTTAGGCGGATTTAAAATAATAAACTTTTCATGTCAATCCAAATTTTTTGCTCAAATTTGGAGGTTAACATAGCGCTTTTGTTGACGTCACTTTTAAATTTAGGCGGATTTAAAATAATAAACTTTTCATGTCAAACCAAATTTTGGCTCATGTTTGAGGTTAACATAGCGCTTTTGTTGACGTCATTTTTAAATTTAGGCGGATTTAAAATAATAAACTTTTCATGTCAAACCAAATTTTTGGCTCATGTTTGGAGGTTAACATAGCGCAATTGTTGACGTCATTTTTAAATTTAGGCGGATTTAAAATAATAAACTTTTCATGTCAATCCAAATTTTTTGCTCAAATTTGGAGGTTAACATAGCGCTTTTGTTGACGTCACTTTTAAATTTAGGCGGATTTAAAATAATAAACTTTTCATGCCAATCCAGATTTTTGGCTCGAACTTGAAGGTTAACATAGCTATTGTTGACGTAATCTTTAAATTTAAGCGGATTTAAAATAATAAACTTTTCATACGAAACTAGATTTTGGGCACAAATTTGTGGGTTAACTTAGCTTTTGTTAGCGTAATTTTTAAAAATAATAAACTTTTCATGTCAATCCAGATTTTAGACTCAAATTTGAGGGTCAACATAGCTTTTATTGACGTAATTTTTAAATTTAGGCGAATTTAAAATAATAAACTTTTCATGCCAATCCAGATTTTTGGCTCAAACTTGAAAGTTAACATAGCTATTGTTGACGTCATTTTTAAATCTAGGCGGATTTAAAATAATAAACTATTCATGCCAATCCAGATTTTTGGATCAAATTTAAGTGTTAACATAGTTTTTGTTGGCGTAATTTTCAAATGTAGGCGGATTTAAAATAATAAACTTTTCATGTCAATCCAAATTTTTGGCTCAAGTTTGGAGGTTAACATAGCGCTTTTGTTCACGTCATTTTTAAATTTAGGCGGATTTAAAATAATAAACTTTTCATGCCAATCCAGATTTTTGGCTCAAACTTGAAGGTTAACATAGCTATTGTTGACGTATTCTTTAAATTTAGGCGGATTTAATATAATAAACTTTTCATGTTAATCCAGATTTTTGACTCAAATTTGAGGGTCAACATAGCTTTTGTTGACGTAATTTTTAAATTTAGGCGGATTTAAAATAATAAACTTTTCATGCCAATCCAGATTTTTGGATCAAATTTGGAGGTTAACATAGCGCTTTTGTTGACGTCATTTTTAAATTTAGGCTTTTTTTTACAATTATAAACTTTTTATGTCAATTCAGATTTTTGGCTCAAATTTGAAAGTTAACATAGCTTTTGTTGACATAAATGTTAAATTTAGGCGTATTTAAAATAATTAACTTTTCATATTCATCCAAATTTTTGGCTCAAATTTGAGGGTTAAGATAGTTTTTGTTGACGTAATTTTTTAATTTAGGCGGATTTAAAATAATAAATTTTTCGAGCCAATCTAGAATGTTGGCTCAAATTTGAAGATTAACGTATATGTTGATTACATCTTGTTGACGTTTTTTTAAAATTCAGCAAGATTGAAAATGTTTCGTATCAGTCGTTAGATGGTTTTCAATAGAGCTTCTCAAGAGTGTCGAAAAATTAATTTATTATATAAAGTGTTACATTTTTAATCGAATAAAATGAAAGAAAGTCATCAAAGGCCATCAAGCATCTAAATATTGTCGTCAGATAAACATGTGTGCACAGAAAACAACTAATTTCACATAAGTACCAATCCAAACAATTTTCTATAAATGTAGGTACATCTCGCATATAAATTATACTAAAGAAAATAATAAACTACCTAACGAAAATTAATCTTGGTGTATCTCCTGCTCTTCTTCTTCCACTGTTCTTACTGGTTCCGCTTTGGATTTTTTAACGCAAGCTTCAATAAAGGGCGATACACTATCGGATACAGAAAGAATACTAAGAAACCTATATAATGGATGGAACGGAAAACGTGCCAGTACCGGCTGAATGTCAACAAAGCAAATGGTAGCAGACACCAACCCATAAAAACGAAAGTATATATTCGCAGTAAGACCCTAACAACCTTTTTCACTGTTGTGTCCTCAAAGAACGCTGAGGCCTTCTTGTTCCCGCTAATTATCGACTTTAACTGGGGAAACAAATATCAAAATTAATTTAACTCCAATAAATACACTCACATCTTTCTCTAAATACATCACAATAAACTCGAAGGCGAAGCACACATAATATCCGCTATGCAACCCGTGCCACACTGCTAAAAACAACAAAGTAATCCCTTGACTGTAATAACGATTGCCTAAGAATCTTAGCCTCTTGTACACGTATTGTGCCACCCAAGTGTTTGTGTTAATATTAAATGACTGTATGTAGTGATTGAATTCGGTCGCATTTTCCAACAAAGATACTTTCACATTCTCAACACCATTCCATTGTTTAATACCGTCTTCATCCATCCCATTATATGTAATACCTAAAACGCAAAGTCCTAACAAACAAATTCAATTGTACCAACACTCACCGAATAAAATACAAGCCCCCTCTGTCAGCAACCAACAAGAAATGTACTTGTACAAAGTAAAACGTCCCCAAACTCCAAGTAAAAAGTACTTCTTAATAAAGTTCGAGTTACAATAATCATCCGAGATCATGTATTCGTCCGAAATAAACACTCCGAGAACCAAAAACACAAGCAAGAATACGACGCCCAAAGTAAAACGTTTGCTCGCAGCCTCTATCGAATCCGGGGGTGTTTTAGGATCCTAAAAGTAGTAAACTCGGCCGTAATTCTAAACTACTCCCGACTTCATAATTACGTCTCCGTATTTGCCATCGATGTAATCTCTATATCGCGTCAACGGAAATTGTGGTCCGACTAGAAAACTGGTCGGGAAAAACACATACCCGCAAGTTTCTAATAAGCCGGGTACCTCGGGCAATGCCACTTTTAAATTTTCTTTCGATAGAGTTTCGGGCGGTTGTTGACCGTCATATACGTCGTAAGTAAGTCCGATCAATCTCAGAACCATTATGCATTGAGGCATCGTCCAGTTGATGTCGTAATTATCGGTGCCGACCCAGAAATAACCTGAAAGCGGTCAAGTCAAGCATTATGTAACAACATGTTTTCAAACAAAGCGTACCTATAAGTAAATATACCATGTTAAATGCGAAACTAATTTGTACCGACAAGATTGTGCCACCGCATGCGATTAGAGTCAAATAAGTAAACAGCATTGCTATGACCCCGTGTAAGATATCGTAGCCGTAATTAAAGTATCCTAACGCCAAGCCGGAGAGGAAAAGGAACGCGTGTTGAATGCTCGGGTCTTTGCCGTATACATACCTCCGGTGTAACAGTGCCAGAGGATAACCTAAAAATTGTAGTATTTACTCAGCCGCTACTCGCATCGATATTGCAACTTTACCTGCGAATACTGATAACAACAACCTTATAGCGGGCTCCGAAGTACCAAATATACTCCCCATTTTTGCTAATAAACTCGGATCGGTTTCCATTTTTGAGTGAAAACTTCTACGCCATTGACGCACATGTCACCAGTGGCGTCACAAGAAAAACCTTTCATGGTTGGTGACTTCAACAAAACATACGATTCTAAGTTTATTGTCGTTTTGAACTTTGATGCGAGCGGTTAAAACAAAGCCTTAGCGCATTAATTAATTTTCGAGCGTAATTGCACAATAAATTGTCAAAGTGACTGACGACTTCAAAATAGTTTCCGTTTTATTTCTAATTTTTATTAATTTTCCGCTTACGCTTAATTATTTAATTGTTTTAAGTTACATTTTTATTGTTCGACTTGAATTTGGCGGGTAGATTTGAAACGAAAAAGATTTGGTGACAAAACCTAGGAACTTTTGCGAAAAAACAAAATTTTCGATTCCGAAGATTGATGTGCCTTAATTTTTTTTATAAATTTAAACTTTTTTACTTGATTTCGTTTTAAATATCGTAATGGTCATCCTCGAATCCGTTCTCCGGCTAGAGGAGGAGGTTGGTGGTTTTTTTGTGATACAATGTTTTGAGGTTATAACCCCCCCATGTTTCAGCCCCTGCTCGTACAAGCAATTTTTTCCGGTGATATTAGAGAGGTTCAAAATTTGTTAGAGTGTCAGGCCGATGTCAACTTACAAGACTGTGAGAAACGTAGCCCGTTGCATGCGGCTTCGTATAAAGGCGATGCCGATATTGCGGCGTTGTTACTCGAGCACGGTGCTTGCACTAACAGCAGAGATAGTCGATGGATTACACCTTTGCACCAAGCGTGTTGTTGTGGGTCTTCGGTAAGATTCCCGAGTATTTATGTACTTTGGTATAAAAAGTTTTTTAGCAATTAGTTTCTTTGTTGTTGCAATATCAAGCAAACACAATGGCCCGAGACAAGTATTGGCAGACGCCGCTGCATATTGCCGCAGCCAACAATGCGGTCGATTGCATTAAATTACTTCTTAATTACGTATCGAACATCAATGTGACTGATCGCATGGGTCGTACAGCTTTGCATCATGCCGCCGTAAATGGTCACAATGATGTTGTCAAGTTGCTTATCAACAAAGGTAGTATAGTTAATGCTTGCGATAAAAAAGATTGTCGCCCGTTGCATTACGCTGCTTACATGGGTCACATTGACACAATCGAGTTGTTGTTACGTGGTGGTGCTGATCTAAACGTTAAGGATCGCAATCAGTATTCGCCGCTGCACGTAGCCGCCGCAAGCGGTATGATTGCGGCCTGTCATTTGTTGCTCGATGAAGGGGCGCAGGTCGATGCTTTGAACGCTTACGGTAACACACCTTTGCATATCGCTTGCTTAAATGGTCATCTCAATGTCTGTCATACTTTAACCACGCACGGTGCCAATATCGAAGCGACAAATTACAGAGGACAGACGCCGTTGCATATATCAGCAGCGAGCACTCACGGAGTCGATTGCCTAAATTACCTGGTGGAGAAGAATGCAAATATTAACAAACAAAGTTTGATGGACGCACGCCGCTTCACATGACCGCCATTCACGGCAGGTTTACTAGGAGTAAAACGCTTATCGATAAAGGGGCGGTCGTTGATTGCACAGATAACAACAATTGTACTGCTTTTACATATTGCTGCGCAATACGGGCATGATTTGCTGGCAAATACTCTGTTGTCGTATGGAGCCGATCCTTTTAAGAAAGGGTGAGTTTATTTTTAAATTATAACGAAAACACATGGTATTTACATTATAGAATTTTGTAACGATAATCAAATGTTTAACGCAAAAATGTGTGCAAAATAAAATCCATGTATTTGAAGAGGTTATTAAAACGCAAACTGAACGATGACGTCAGTACCTTTATCGACGCATGCGCAGTTTAAATTTTTTTAAAATGTCATTTTGTTAGCGGCAAACATAATTTTGAAATAAAAAAAACTCGGCTGGACAGCCGTGAAATTGAATTGATTCTGTTATTTTTACAGTGTACAAAAAAATTACGTTTAAGGCATTTCAATGCGCTGTCAGATAGCAGTCAAAGATCTTTAAAAATGGCTACTGTAGGGCAAACTTATGTATACCATAATGCCAGCATTTTTGTGGGTAGTGAACAGTGGCGCTAGAAGAGATCTTGAGAGTGTTATCCCTGTTATTTTTAATTGTAAACATAAATTCGGTTAAAATACTTTAATAAAGGTTTTTGTTTGCCCCGCAGACGCCATTTTGGCAAAAGCTTTGAAATGTGACATAAATATAACCTCATCGTATTCTAACCTAAACTTTGCTAACTGTCAAAAAAAATTCCAAGACCTACTCCTGATTTTTATTTGAACACCCGTTATAACTGAAAACACCTAACGCTATTTTCACGATAAAGGTTAAACGTCAAGCCAATGAGAGAGTGTTTGAATACCTTTCGCATTCTTCAAAATTTTGACCGTAACGATTTTATTTTTTTGTAAACATTCCTATTGTTGTGTAGGTATTCTGGTCGCACTCCATTGCACATGAGCTGCCTATCTGGTTACGTCGAATGTTGCCGCAAGTTCTTGCAAGTGCAGGTTGAGATCAATGCTCAAGACGATTCCGGAATGACCGCATTGCATTGTGCGGCTTATCGTGGTTCTATCGAATGCCTAGATTTGTTAGTTAGTAATGGGGCTCGATTTGACATCGTCGACAACATCGGGCGATTACCGTTGCACTATGCAGCCGTACAAGGTCACTATCAGTGCGTCTACACTTTGGTTACTTTAGGAAGTTCGATAAATACGGTCGATTCTGAAGGATGCTCGCCATTGCATTTAGCTGCCGGATATGACGTCAAAGGTGATTGCGTTAAATACCTGCTCGAACATAAAGCCGATTCGAAAATGAAGGATTCAAAGGGTTTTATGCCGGTGCATTATGCAGTTTCCGGAGATAACTTCTCCGGGTTGTACGCTTTGTTGAATTTTGCCGATAGCAATTATAAAATGTACGGACCGGATTTGCCTTTGACTACGCCTTTGCATTTAGCTGTATGTGCTACGGCCACGGTGTGTTTTTGAGATTCAAGTGAAGATGATTTGCAGGCACGTAACGGAAACCAAGGCGTTTTGGAGTTGTTGCTTTCGTACTTTCACGACGTAAATATAAGAACGGAGAACGGGAGCACCCCCCTTTTGTTGGCGGCTTGTTGGGGCCACACCGATTGCGTTCAGCTCTTGTTGCGTTACGGCGCTAGAGTTTCTGTGTGCGACAAGATTCATAGCATGACTCCGATACATTATAGTTCGCGCAACGGGCACAAGCATAGTTTGGCGCTGCTGCTGGACAACGCCGAAGATAAAAACGTCGTCGATCTACCGGACAGGTACGTGATTGAATGCGAATGCGTTGTTCACATTAGGTTTAGTTTGCAGAGGACTGCTTTGATGTTGGCCGTATCGGATGGTAATTTTGATTGTGCGAAAATGCTTTTAAGTTGCGAAGCCAATCCGAATACAGTAGACGTCGACAAGCACTCATCGATATTTCGAGCAGTATGTATATTTAAAATATTTTAAATGATGACTTAAATTACGGTAACAAAGTAAATCAAAAATAAACGTACAGAGATTTAAAATGACACTGCACTAATGTAGGTATTGTCAGAGGAGTCTCCAATGAGTTATAGAATACTGGTGGACGGAGATCTACTGCGCATGCGCATACGTCGTTGCGCATGCGCACTATGTTTAGTTATAAAACAAGCAATTTATAATCTTGCTCTCTATTGAATTATTATTTAAAACGTGACATTTTTCAACAATTAAATGCCCATACATTTGATCACCATCCTTTTGAAAACCTGCAATTAATTTAATTCGAGCCGTGTCCGAAAAATATGTTTTAATACGTTTGAATTATAATATAAAAAACATTTCTGATCTTTCTCGTAGTAAGAGGCAACAATTACACGAACTGATATTACCTACTTAAGCGTTGGTTCCCAAAATCAAACATACCTAGAAAAATCAAATAATATACATAGAAATTAGTTTGTGTAAAATCCTACTTCTGAATTACTAACTTTTTTTGACGGAATAGTTGAAATCTATTCAACACTTTTTGAAAGGCCCGTGGATCGGGATGTGCTCTGCCAGGATATCTCTCAGCGTATACTCGTGACACAAATAAACAATGACACACTTATAGGTATTTGAGAAAGGGTGTTTATTGACAAATCGGAGTTTTTTCTGTAATTTTTTTTCAGGGATAGTGTTTTTTCGTAATACTAATGGACCAATCTAACGCTGTAATTTTTATAGGGGGGTGCTATTTGAAATTTTTGAAAATAACAATTTGCGAATGCCAATCAAAAATTTTCTTTTTTCCATCAAGTACCAAAAAAAAATACGTGAATGTAGAACAGACCTCCGCCTGTCCCTCAATACAAAACTTTTTTATTTATAAATATACAGTAAAAACTAAAATAAATAACAAAATATTTAATAGAATCCAATATTTCCAGTTAGGTTCATCCCAATATGGGTGCAACTGTACCCCCCCCCCCCTTTCGTTCTATGCAATCAATTTTCTTGTCTAGAAACCCACTTTAGGCTCCATCTACCAGTTATTCTATAACTCAATGGGGCTGACGACATTTCTTACGTCAATTTTGATAGTAGTTTGAGGTTATATTCAGTTGTCACTTGTCAAATCTGACGTTTAACGTTCAAACCAGTGATGTCACGAGCTCAGACTAAATATAAGTAACGTGCACCTTTGTTTTGAAGACGCCATGATAGAATGAGAGGTGCAAGAACGGAGCTATCACTGTCACGTGAGGCGTGGAAAAAGTACTTCAATTCAGCACTGTTAACCTAAAATACATGTCAACTGCCACTGTTAACCTAACATTTTGTATATCTTCCACTTCCACTTACAAATTTTCACTCGTCACGTTATATTTTAGTGTCATCCTTCAGAGTATTCCGGCTTCATTTTTCGGTATAAAGCGGATATAGCGTTACTCGTCTAAGTACTTATATTTAGTCTGAGGTCACGATCATGTTTTGAAAACATCCATAAATATGCACGACTTTCAGAAAAGGTAGATAGTTTTCAATAAAGCAAATTTGTAGCCACGGGATGGTCTATTTCGTGAACCCAACACTATTCACGTACTCGGTTATCTCGATTTAACGTTAAAAAACTTAGACCACGTCTTCGTTATTATTTCTCAACCGTCGACGACGAAATTTCTGCAATTTCACATTTTTTTTAGTGGTTCCAATTTCAGGTGGTCAATCTCCAGCACAACGCTGTCGAGCTGTTGATATCAAACGGGGCTACAGTGGACGTGGCCGACGTTCACGGTAAAAACGTTCTTCATCTGGCCGCCGCCTGCGGCAACTTACAAAGTATGCAAACGATACTGAAACATATGGACGCGAAGGCCGCATCGGCGTTGGACAACCAAAAATTAACTGCCTTGCATTGGGCTTGTTACAGCGGTACGCTCCTCCGAAGCATTCGATTATAAAATTCGACTCAGGAATTGTTTTTAGGTAGCGCCAGTTGCGTTTCGTTCCTGTTGAACCAGAACATTTTCAAGACGATGTCGGGCAACGTGTTCTCTCCGGTGCATTGTGCAATGTTGGTTGTACATTCAATGTTTGGTGGCACGTTTAAAATGTAATTTTGCAGAATTGGTGCAAAGCAGTGTTTAGAAGCACTGTGTGATCACTACGGCACCGACATCATCAACCTGAAGGACGCGCGTAACCGAACTCCTTTGCATATCGCCGCCTTACACGGACAAATCGATTGTGCCAAATATTTACTCGAAAAGGGGGCCGAAGTTGATTGCAAAGACGTGAACGGACGCACGCCCTTGATCGCGGCAGCCCACAACGGCCAATCTCAAATTTTAGGTTAGTTTTGTTGCGTATCGAAAGAAAGAAAAAACTAATGGTTTATTATAGATTTGCTTTTTAGTTACAAATCGGACGTGACTTCTTACGACAATAACGGCAACACCGCCTTACACTTAGCGTGCCTCAAGAAGTATAACCAGACGGCTCTGTTGCTTTTGGACCACATCGACGACGCCGACGTGGTCAATATGGTGAACAACGACAGACAAACGTGAGTAGACACGTCGAGGTTCGTGTATTCACGTCGCTTGTAGTCCTCTGCATTTAGCCGCTCGCAACGGTTTGGTCAGCGTCACTCGACAACTAATCAAAAAAGGATCGTCGGTGCTCGCCCTAGACGTCAACGGGATGACGCCGGCTCTGTGTTGCGCCCCCAATCAAGATGTAGCCCAGTGCTTGGCAATCATACTCGCCAACTACTCGATCTGCTCGTCACAAGGTATGCATCACCTTTAATATACTGGATTTCTAATCGCGTAGAGATCACTGCCATCTAACTGGAGTATTTTGCAACTGTCTCTCCTAAAAATGTAGCGAGTGTTTTTTTAAAAACCCGCGACATTCTACCTTGCAGTTAAAAACTAAAGTTATATGTGACCTTTCAAAACGAATTTAATTCTAATCACAATCACAAAATGTTCAACACCCACTTTTATTATGTCTCCTATTTTAGCAGTCCATGACAATAATCGTACACCTCCCCCCACAGATAATTTCCTCCATCCTCCGTTCCATAAACAAAAATCAAAAAATCGAAATCGTCAGCTTGGACCCGAGAAATCCAGACCAGCATTTCCCTCCTCCAAAATCCCGATTACTTCGAATGCAAGCGCATGTTTAAAGGTCAAAGAACTTATGCGTGCGATGAAAAAACGCGTTTCTCAACAGAAAATTATCAGAAGAAACAAGACGGCTTCGGTTTGCACCCCTCGCGTTCGCACATGTCGATCGGATCCGAGGGCGTGGTCAAACGACACGAAACAAAGAAAGACGGCGAACGTAAGAGGCGCTCATCTTTCACTCAAGTGTATAAGAGGTTAAAAAAAATTTTAAAAGACTCCGTCGGTAATCAACACCACGTTGTCAAACAGGAGGAGATTTTTGCGATAGTACGGCAAGTGATGAAGAAGGTCGACAGGTGGGAGTGCTGCGTTTCGATCGACGCCTCTTTGGAGGAGGAATTACGCAAGTGTTTGAAAACGATTTCAAAATGCTCGGGCGAACCCAAACTAAAGGTGATCGAAGCGAGTAACGACGACGACATCATAAAGGTGGACGCGGTGATGCGTCGAGAACAATCGTTACTCGATGAATCTTTAAGATACAATCGCAAGGTTGTGAAAGAGCAACCGACTCCTACTAAAGTCGAGTTATCGTCCAAATCACGAAAGCAAGCGCTAACGACGTTTCACATGAAGCCGACTTCGATCGATAAACGTGTCGGACTCGAAGAGGGGACGCAAACCAATGAATGCAATCAAATAATAAGCGGAACTGTTTCGGAGGTGTCTCTTTCCATAATCACCGAAGAGATTAGAAATTACTTGAGTAACGATGAAGTTGCACGCATTACAAAAGAAAACAGCGCTTGCTCTTTCATATAACTGAAACCTTATTTGTATATTTTTTTATAGAGAATCGTTCAGAGCTGACTAAGCATCCGACATGCAACGACGTATCGAATGTGGTCGACTTTAGTGATAACGATTTCTACTAATAAAATTCAAAAACAAAAACTAGGTGAAGATGAGTAAATGGAATCTATTGTTAACTTAACCTAGTCATTTTTTGTACTGAATAAAATTTTTGTCTAACATTTATTAACACCTTTCAAACACTTTATACAAACTCGGCAAATCAGCAATTTGTAAGACGGCACTATTTTCAGTGAACACCTTTGATGGCAAGAAATACTCTTTGATTGCGGGGTAGAAGACATGCTCGGTGACCCACTTCCAGCATTTGCTTTCGGCACTGTGCTCATGCAGTTGCGAGTAGTATGTAGCGGTTTCACGAGCGTACGACTTGAAACATTCCTTTTCATTGTCCCATTTGACTTCGGTAGCTAATCGAAGCACGTACATTGGAAGCCCGGCCATCTCCGGGATATGATTTTCTAAAAGCAACGGCAGACTCTTCAAATACCCGTACTCGTCAATCTCCATCGAAAAATATTCCTGCAGCATCTCCCCTTTCTCGGTCAAAATTTCCTGGACTTTTCCCGCAAGTTCGTCTTTATCACCATCAGCTTCCGTCCATCCAGCTTCGGACAAATCCAAAGCCAACCGTGCCAACTGTTTCAAAGACAAAGGATCCGATAAACGAATTACTCCAAAGTTCTGAAAATTGTACATCAAGAACTGGTAGAAAAGCTCTTGCATTATTCGATCTGTTCGGCATAAATACAATTTCGTTCCATGTTGAACTAAAGCCTGAGTACCCGTCACGCATCCCACGAAAACGTGTTGTGAAAATAATTCTCGCAACGTCTTGTGTAAAGAAGACGCAATTTCATCTCGTATCTCTAAAATGCTCGTCAATCGGCACTCCTCCCTGCAAACCAACATTTAATGCACATACCCTAAATATTATACTACACCCACCTTGACAATTTCAAAGGTAGCGATATTTTCGTGTCCTTATCCGATGGGCCGAAAAACTTTTCCAATTTTTGTTCACACGCGTCAGTCCTCACCAAATCTTTGTCTTGCACAGTCGTGCTTAATTTCGATGTATTTGCAATCGGCAACTTTGCGCGGGTATAAAACATTCGTGAATTGTTCGAACCAAGCAGTTTTGCTTCAATTACCGACGTAAGCTTCTCAATAATTTGATCCTCATTGAGAAAGTGAACTTCGTGTTTAGTCGGATGAACGTTTACATCAATATTTTGTGGATGTATTTCCAAGCTGAGATACACAAATGGGTGTGAGTTTTTCGGGAGATAAGTCGAGTACACTTGATCTATGCATTTCTTTAAGCCTACAATTTGTTATACCATTATCAGCTCTGTATATATAATAATAGTCCCCACCTTGACATTCGACCAATCTATGATTGATGAACAAAATGAAAATAAACTTCTTTGTGGAATAATTAACGTTGGTCATGTACCCGGTAGCTTTAAACTTATAAACATCGTCTTCAAAGTCGAAATTAATCAATTCCCTCGCTATTAGATTCCCGTACACAGTCCTAATATTATCGACATGATTAGAATCAGTTGGAGTCCTGATGTCGTTGTTTTCGTTGAATTTCTTCAATCCAAATCCGGCGGAGCCATTGTGCACAGCGTACTTACCAACGACTTCCGAAATTCTCTGATATTCCTCAGTTCCACTTTTCAATGCACTTTTACGAACATTCATGTTGTAAAACAAATCCTCGACAACAATCAAAGTTCCTTGATTACCGGCAACAGCTTTGGGACCTTCTTTCAACTTCCCATCAAGATATGAAGCCCTACATTTTTTTAATACTCATTCACCAAAATTATTCTGATCCGAAATACTCACTTATAGGCACACTTCTCGTCAACCGTTTTCGATTGTATCGATAAGTGAGCGGCGTGACTGATGCTCGCTAATGCTTCGCCTCGGAAACCGTACGTGGCGATTTTGCTTAAATCTTCGAACACTGTTAGTTTCGATGTGGTAAAACGTTCACACACGATTTCAAAATCTTCTTTGCGTATCCCGACACCGTTATCTTGAATCTAATAGTACTTTCACGATTATTATTTGGTGTACGTTATTGTTGCAGGTACCTTACCTGAATGGATTTTAGGCCACCGTTTTTAACAGTCACTTGTATGTTGGTCGATTTTGCATCTAGGCTGAAAAGAAATGTAGTCTCTACATTACTCGAATTAGTTGTACCTGTTTTCGATCATTTCTTTAATGGCGTTCGCGGGACGTTGTATCACTTCGCCCGCAGCTATTCGATTGATTACGGCTTCATCTAATTTCTTAATTTTTGGGGGCTCCTTCATTATGTCTTACTTCTTTCAAACGAAATGTTAGGTTAGAGGCGCGCAATTTGAATAAGAAGGGTACACATTATACTGGTTATTAATCATACTGAGAAAATTTTTTATTGCAACAGACTAAAAAAATAAATAATCGAAAACACCACATCCTTATGACTTATTAGGAAAAGGCACGTTAACGTTCCTTAAATCGCTACTAGATAACTTCTTGGTCAGTAACCCGTTCACTGAAAATTACGAACAATTACGTGTGTATCGAAATAAGACGAGCAACATACATTTAACAGCATCTCGATACTGCTTCTCAAGCTCCTCAATACGCTGTTTAGATGTGCGCAACTCCGAATTCAAATTTTCAACCTCGTCAGAATCACGAGCATCACACAAACCTCTATACTCCTTACTCAACTTATCCAAATCTGCGGCTTGTCCTCTAATAACTTCGTCTTTACATGCAATCCTCCCCTTCAACTCCTCAACTTCATTAGATAATACATCATACTGCGCGTTAAAATTCACCAACAAACGATTGGCTTCAACAAGATCTTTACCAATTTCATCATTAGTCTTAGTTTTCTGGGCGATTATTAATGTTGCATCCTGCATGTCTCTCCTCAACTCATTCTAAAAACCACCAACAAAGTTAATTGGAACTCATAATGCAAAATGCTCAACCATTTGTATCTGTAACGCCTCCATTGAAACATTTTTCGAACTCAAATCCAACTGTAACTCCTTGTAACTCTCCTCCAATTTACCTTTCCCGATTTTTAAGAGATCGATTTCACTTTTTAGCTCGTTAATTACTCTAAAATTACCAGAAATAACAACCACCTTTGCACAGAGTAATTTCTTACCTTTGTTGCGTTTCGTTTTCGAGCCGTAAATTTTGAATGTTGTGTAATAGGCGTGCGCCCGATTCGTTCTTCAAATAACTATCTTTTTTAACCGCTTCGAGATTACCGAGAAGCTTATGATGACGTTTCGTAACTTTTTCGAGCTCCAACGATATGTTCGCCTCAGTCGAATTAATCCGGGACAGAAAAGTTTGTAACACCAATTCCAAATCCTTGTAAAATTGTTTTTCAACTGCGCCGCATTTATTCAAAGCGGTTTTTAATTTCAGTTCGTTTTCGAATAATTGAGATTTAGTCGTCGACAATTGCGTCTCCAGTGATTTGTTAAAGTGCTGTTTTGGGAGACGTTTTACGTAATAAAGAAGTATGTGATAGAGATACGTACTTGGAGGTGATTTATGTTGTCGGATAATTCTTCGATAATTTCCCTCTGGTTTGTTAATTCCAAATCGATCGTTAAGAAAATTAGGGACTTTAAGCGTGACTTCTCGTAGAATATTAACTTGACTTTAGTGTCGGTTGCATCGAGCCTCATTTGCCTGTAAAACGATGATAAGAGAGATTGTGAGAAACATGACCGGAGCTTACATTTGTTTAGTACTCGTTTGGTTCAGCAGGTCCATGATTTGTGGTTGAAAGTCGTCGTAAGTAATGTCGAGACATTGTTCGCTGCGAATGCATTCGAATTTACCTCGATCGATTAGTACACTGTAGTTGAAAGCATACTCGGATGTGTCGCGAACTTTTATTTTCTACAATAATTTTAATCACAATTTGTGGTTCAACGTAAGGTACTTACAGTTGCATTCGGTAAGTTTGATATTACGATCAAGATACTCCTTTGAGTGCAGGTTCGGTTCAAATAAAACACGTCGATTATATGTTGATTGTTGTAAATTATGTAACTGCAGTCGTTTCTATCGCTGCTTACGCTTGGCGAATTCATTTTATTCAAACTTCACAAAAGAAATTGTAAACATAACCAATCTTTTTCAAACATAAATAGATTATGTCACTAAAACTTGAGAAAAATTAAATCGCTAACTTTTGAATTCGTGCTATAGTGCATTCACTTTTTATTTGCATCATTAATTTTAGATGGTAATAGTCATTTATACGTCCTAGGAGAAAAAAGAACAAATATAATCAAAGTTGTTCGGAATGGACGTGACTCCATTTCACTAACGGAAAACTGACAGGTGCTTCAATTACTGAGTAACTGCAGTTTTTGTATTAATGACTTATTTAATTGACTTAAATTAGGGACTAATTCCTGCAAGTTCACTGACTTCTGACTAATTAACTGACTGACGGGACAATTGCATGAACAATAATAGTATATTATTAAATTAAATTTAATACAATATTTTTTTTCAATTGCTTTATTATTCTAGTAAATGTAAAAAATTTCTTTCTGAATATAGTAACTTATACAGAGTGCGCTGCTAAAATATGATTCAACACTTTGCGTGTAATACAAAATTTTTATGATTCAACACTGTTGCTATTGGAACTACGTCCAATGAACTACCTAACCTAACTGTTTAACGTTGTTTTACGGCAAGTATTAATACCTAAAAAATGAGCGATTTCGACGAGTTACTCGTTACATCGTGTAGAACTTCGTTGCAACTTTGGCGAGGTTTAAATTCATCGAGTACGAACAACGTGCATTCGTATAAAGTGCGAGGGTGCATCGCAAACTCGTCTCTGAACATAATTGGCAGACGACTACATAATGATCTCCGAAGAAAACAAATCTCTACTACATTATTGGCCAATTAGCGCCATAGAAGAAATCACGAAGCCAAGAATGGTGTTCCCTGAACCGGTTCGTGCCGTATACTATCCCGGACAACTGTTACCTAGCCTGTGGGATGAATAAAAAATTGTACGTATGGCAAATTTGTTCGGGCGCCCTCCTTACAACGCAAGAAATCCATTTAAGATCGATCACCTGTATGAGATTTTCCGTAAACTCGGATTACTTAATAATCGGGGCTGAAAATGGTAGTGTACTTGTTTATAACTTTGGTGATTTAATCAACATAGCAGAAACACTCCAAGTTCAAAAAATCACAGACAAACTAAACCGTTACATAAAATATTTGACCATACCGCTGAAGTAACTAACATACAAATTAGCGCTTTCTCTCTTAAAGTCCGTTTCGCAACATCGTCCTTAGATAATACTTGTCGTATTTACCACCTTTCCTCCGGACAGCTGCTACTGCAATTAGTGTGGACAGAAGGAATTTCTACATTTACAGTAGACACATCTTTCTGGAACTTGTTTTTCGGTGGATGTATCGGTTCGTTGGAACAATTTTCTCTGACCGAACCCCCAAAAACGACCATTCATCATTTAAACGACAGCGAAAACAAGTTGAATTTTATCGGACATACAGAACGTATCACCTGCCTTGCCCTTAACATCACAAATGAGGTTTTGGTTTCAGGTTCGAAGATAAAACGGTCGTGATTTGGAACGTTGACAGTAGGCAAATGCTGAATCGGTTAGAACACAAGTCGTCGATTACAAACGTCGGTTTTATTTTGGAGAATGTGTTCGAAGAACACAAGCCCAAGTTTGTTTTAAACGAGTTGCATACTATAATCTGCACCAACAATCACATGATCAAAGCGAGTGCCGTGCAGGATGAAGATATTGTATTTAGTGACGATAGCGACTGCGATGATGTTTACAGGGTGTCCGATAACGTCATTGAAGATAAATTGTTGACGGCTTATAATGTAAATGAACAGTTGTATTCGCAGCTCATTCAAAGCTTGTCAATACGTGATGGTGTTCAATAAATAATTACTGGTGTTGAATTTGAGTTTCTAGTTCCCTGTCTTTTTTTTAAATCTATTTGTATGTAAATTATTGTAAAATAATTGTGATCCGAAAAGGATTTTTAAAAAATCCAAACTGTTACATGAAACGTTTTTTTGTTTTTACATAAAGCGAGAGGATAGTGGAGTATACATCGATAACACAGAATAATAAATATATTCACTGTGTTCTGTATCAATACGACATAAAAGTTAGTGAGCGCTAGCGCCATTTGTAAGAGATCCTAAACCAAAAATTTTTTTTGAAAATGTTTATCCGTGCTTAAAACCAAGTTTTATATTTGCAGCGCCATCTACTGTCGAGGTCCAACAAACAATTTTCATGCTAATCGATTGAACTGTATATAAATGCTGGAGTGCCATCTATTGTCGATTTAAAACAAATTCATATCCAAAAAGCGTTCACTATAGAAAAATGTGTTAAATTTCATTAATCATAGTACATCGATTTTTATATTCAGATCTGGCATGATTTTATCCGTAGTACCGAGCGATCGTAAAGTTTTTAGCAAAGTTTAATACAAGATGCGTATTGTTGGTTGCATATACGATACACCTAAATTTATCTTTTTACATCTAAAACTCGCCCAAACAAGCAACAGTGCCTACTCGCCGTCGTTACGAAAATAAGATTGAATAATAAATCTTTCATGCTGTGACAGAAACACTGACAATCAATTAGCTGAAGTTATCGAAGACATGAAAAAATTGCTAATGTCAAAGTCGTAGCCACACATTCAATTTTGTTTTTTATTGAATGGAGAGTTTTCAAAAAGTTTCAATCAAACACTAAAATGCTGCTAAAAAATTTAGTTTCTCTGAGTCAAAGTTTACTAAATATATTTGACTCATGTTTCAGGTAACTTGGTACTTCCGGTTGCCGGAAATAATTCAAAATTTGATTAAAACACTGAAATGTTGCTATAATGTACGTATTCAAAATTTAGTTTCTCTGAGTCAACGTTTACTTAACATATTTGACCCATGTTTCGAGGTAACTTACTACTTCCGGTTGCAGAAAATTTGATCAAACACTAAAATGTTGCTATAATGTATGAATTCAAAATTTAGTTTCTTTTGAGTCAAAGTTTACTTAATTTATTTGACGCTTGTTTTAGGTAACTTCCTACTTCCGGTTACCGAACGTGATTCAAAATTAAACACAAAAATGTTGCTATAATGCACGCATTCAAAGTTTAGTTTCTCTGAGTCAACGTTTACTTAATTTATTTGACGCTTGTTTTAGGTAACTTCCTACTTCCGGTTACCGAACGTGATTCAAAATTAAACACAAAAATGTTGCTATAATGCACGTATTCAAAATTTAGTTTCTCTGACTCAAAGTTTACTTGATATATTTGACTCATGTTTCAGGTAACTTGTTACTTCCGGTTGCCGAAAATGATTGAAAATTTGATAAAACACTAAAATGTTGCTATAATGCACGCATTCAAAATTTAGTTTCTCTGAGTCAACGTTTACTTAACATATTTGACCCATGTTTCGAGGTAACTTACTACTTCCGGTTGCAGAAAATGTTTCAAAATTTGATCAAACACTAAAATGTTGCTATAATGTATGAATTCAAAATTTAGTTTCTTTGAGTCAAAGTTTACTTAATTTATTTGACGCTTGTTTTAGGTAACTTCCTACTTCCGGTTACCGAACGTGATTCAAAATTAAACACAAAAATGTTGCTATAATGCACGTATTCAAAATTTAGTTTCTTTGAGTCAAAGTTTACTTAATTTATTTGACGCTTGTTTTAGGTAACTTCCTGCTTCCGGTTACCGAACGTGATTCAAAATTAAACACAAAAATGTTGCTATAATGCACGTATTCAAAATTTAGTTTCTTTGAGTCAAAGTTTACTTAATTTATTTGACGCTTGTTTAGGTAACTTCCTACTTCCGGTTACCGAACGTGATTCAAAATTAAACACAAAAATGTTGCTATAATGCACGTATTCAAAATTTAGTTTCTTTAAGTCAAAGTTTACTTAATTTATTTGACGCTTGTTTTAGGTAACTTCCTACTTCCGGTTACCAAACGTGATTCAAAATTAAACACAAAAATGTTGCTATAATGCACGTATTCAAAATTTAGTTTCTTTGAGTCAAAGTTTACTTAATTTATTTGACGCTTGTTTTAGGTAACTTCATGCTTCCGGTTACCGAACGTGATTCAAAATTAAACACAAAAATGTTGCTATAATGCACGTATTCAAAATTTAGTTTCTCTGACTCAAAGTTTACTTGATATATTTGACTCATGTTTCAGGTAACTTGTTACTTCCGGTTGCCGAAAATGATTGAAAATTTGATAAAACACTAAAATGTTGCTATAATGCACGCATTCAAAATTTAGTTTCTCTGAGTCAACGTTTACTTAACATATTTGACCCATGTTTCGAGGTAACTTACTACTTCCGGTTGCAGAAAATGTTTCAAAATTTGATCAAACACTAAAATGTTGCTATAATGTATGAATTCAAAATTTAGTTTCTTTGAGTCAAAGTTTACTTAATTTATTTGACGCTTGTTTTAGGTAACTTCCTACTTCCGGTTACCGAACGTGATTCAAAATTAAACACAAAAATGTTGCTATAATGCACGTATTCAAAATTTAGTTTCTTTGAGTCAAAGTTTACTTAATTTATTTGACGCTTGTTTTAGGTAACTTCCTACTTCCGGTTACCGAACGTGATTCAAAATTAAACACAAAAATGTTGCTATAATGCACGTATTCAAAATTTAGTTTCTCTGACTCAAAGTTTACTTGATATATTTGACTCATGTTTCAGGTAACTTGTTACCTGGTTGCCGAAAATGATTGAAAATTTGATAAAACACTAAAATGTTGCTATAATGCACGCATTCAAAATTTAGTTTCTCTGAGTCAACGTTTACTTAACATATTTGACCCATGTTTCGAGGTAACTTACTACTTCCGGTTGCAGAAAATGTTTCAAAATTTGATCAAACACTAAAATGTTGCTATAATGTATGAATTCAAAATTTAGTTTCTTTGAGTCAAAGTTTACTTAATTTATTTGACGCTTGTTTTAGGTAACTTCCTACTTCCGGTTACCGAACGTGATTCAAAATTAAACACAAAAATGTTGCTATAATGCACGTATTCAAAATTTAGTTTCTTTGAGTCAAAGTTTACTTAATTTATTTGACGCTTGTTTTAGGTAACTTCCTACTTCCGGTTACCGAACGTGATTCAAAATTAAACACAAAAATGTTGCTATAATGCACGTATTCAAAATTTAGTTTCTTTGAGTCAAAGTTTACTTAATTTATTTGACGCTTGTTTTAGGTAACTTCCTACTTCCGGTTACCGAACGTGATTCAAAATTAAACACAAAAATGTTGCTATAATGCACGTATTCAAAATTTAGTTTCTTTAAGTCAAAGTTTACTTAATTTATTTGACGCTTGTTTTAGGTAACTTCCTACTTCCGGTTACCAAACGTGATTCAAAATTATCAAACACAAAAATGTTGCTATAATGCTACGTAATTCAAAATTTAGTTTCTTTTGAGTCAAAGCTTACTTAATTTATTTGACGCTTGTTTTAGGTAACTTCATGCTTCCGGTTACCGAACGTGATTCAAAATTAAACACAAAAATGTTGCTATAATGCACGTATTCAAAATTTAGTTTCTCTGACTCAAAGTTTACTTGATATATTTGACCATGTTTCAGGTAACTTGTTACCTGGTTGCCGAAAATGATTGAAAATTTGATAAAACACTAAAATGTTGCTATAATGCACGCATTCAAAATTTAGTTTCTCTGAGTCAACGTTTACTTAACATATTTGACCCATGTTTCGAGGTAACTTACTACTTCCGGTTGCAGAAAATGTTTCAAAATTTGATCAAACACTAAAATGTTGCTATAATGTATGAATTCAAAATTTAGTTTCTTTGAGTCAAAGTTTACTTAATTTATTTGACGCTTGTTTTAGGTAACTTCCTACTTCCGGTTACCGAACGTGATTCAAAATTAAACACAAAAATGTTGCTATAATGCACGTATTCAAAATTTAGTTTCTTTGAGTCAAAGCTACTTAATTTATTTGACGCTTGTTTTAGGTAACTTCCTACTTCCGGTTACCGAACGTGATTCAAAATTAAACACAAAAATGTTGCTATAATGCACGTATTCAAAATTTAGTTTCTTTGAGTCAAAGTTTACTTAATTTATTTGACGCTTGTTTTAGGTAACTTCCTGCTTCCGGTTACCGAACGTGATTCAAAATTAAACACAAAAATGTTGCTATAATGCACGTATTCAAAATTTAGTTTCTCTGAGTCAACGTTTACTTAACATATTTGACCCATGTTTCGAGGTAACTTACTACTTCCGGTTGCAGAAAATGTTTCAAAATTTGATCAAACACTAAAATGTTACTATAATGTATGAATTCAAAATTTAGTTTCTTTGAGTCAAAGTTTACTTAATATTTTTGGCTTATGTTTCAGGTTGCTACTTCCGGTTGCCTAAAATGTTTCAAAGTTTGATTCAAACACTGAAATGTTGCTATAATGTACGTATTCAAAATTTAGTTTCTCCGAGTCACAGTATACTTAATATATTTGACTCATGTTTCAGACAACTTGGTACTTCCGGTTGCCGAAAATAATTCAAAAATTTGATTCAAACACTGAAATGTTGCTATAATGTACATATTCAAAATTTAGTTTGTCTGAGTCAAAGTTTACTTAATTTATTTGACGCTTGTTTCGAGGTAACTTACTACTTCCGGTTGCAGAAAATGTTTCAAAATTTGATCAAACACTAAAATGTTGCTATAATGTATCAATTCAAAATTTAGTTTCTCTGAGTCAAAGTTTACTTAATTTATTTGACGCTTGAATGAATTCAAAATTTAGTATCTCTAAAGGAACATTTACTACAGTTATTACGTTTTGGGTAAATAAATTAACCTCAAATTTGATCAAAAATTATAATTTTGCTATATTGTACTTTGGTTTCTTAAAGTCAAAACGACCTCCATTTATTCCGTTCGCATCAGTTTGGATAATACACCTTAGAGCGTATAAGGCGTGGCATTAGTTTTGATTGGTCGAAAAAATCCCGCCATAAAAATTCAAATGTGTCTAGGATAATAAATTTTTAAATTGCTTTCTTTTTATTATTGAAGATTTGACGATTTCTTATAGTCTACAAAAAAAATTATCCTCTCTCTCCCTCTTTTACAACCATATCTACACTTTATTATCTAAAAATATTTCACTATCTACTGCATTATGTTGGCTCTTACGTAAAAATTGTGTTTCCCCTAAAGTTTCTTATAAAACTGAAACTGAGCCTAATTTGTGCTATTATGTGTTGTCGATCAATGTTCCTATTAGCACTTAAAGCGGTAGGTTCAACTTTTGGTTCGGCATGTTAGAAATCACAATTTTATTTTAATTTGGCACCTTGTTGTGTGTAAGTAGGTGGTTTCGGGATGAACGGTAAACGAAAAATAAAAACGAAACGAAAAAAAATTCTCACTCGACTTTAGTAGGCACCTAAGACAAGCACCGCATATCAATCGTATTTGTGTGTGTCGGCACTCCCGCCCCTTAAAATCCTTCGCCGAATCGGCGGTCTCGAACTCGAACCGTAATCGAGACTAGCCGAACGTTTCTTTCGCATTTGAGCGGCGAGCATTTCGAGTTCCCAGTTCGCGTTGTTCTCGTATTCGCCCGATTCGTAGCCGGGTTCGGACGAATCGCCCAATTCGGATTCGCACTCGACGTCGGTGTCCGATTCGACGTCGACGATCACCGACGATTCTTGGACCGGCGTAAACGGCCTTATTTGAACCCTAGTTGCGACAGTGTCCATCGATTCCTGCGAAACAACAACAAAACTGATTGATTCGAGAAAACGATGTGTACTTACGTACCGTTACCGAACTGTCGGTGCCCTTTTCGAGATCTGCGATATGTGCCCTTAGCTGATTGATTATCTGGTCCCGGGTTTTAATTTCGTTTTCTAACTTTTGAAATTTTTGCTGGAACGTGTCCTGCATCTCTTGCATCTGATTTAACATAATTTGTTTAATTGCGACAAGCATCTCGCCGTAGTATTGCTGATCCTCTTCGAAGGTACCTGAAGTTTAAAACGGTTAAATTGGGCGGAGCTAACGATCAACCTATTGAAACCTTTTAAGAGCTTCAGCTGATTGGTCTTTGTAGTCAAGAAGGCGTATTTTTCGAGATCTTGAACGCCCACAGTTTCTTCTTCGACGTTGCCGATAGCGGGCGGACTGGGCAAGGTGTCTCTATTAAAAGTGACGCTCTTCGAAAGTTTGCTATGTCTAGCCGCGTACCCTTCGATGGTGGGGGCGCGCATCAGCTTTCTAAATTCGCTCGAGTCGCCGTTCGGAGGGATGGGTACCTGCGCGTCTTCCGATAACTTCTTAAGAATCGATTTTAGATTTCTACGCTCCAAAGTCTCGTTCGATTCGGATATTGCTTGACCGCCTGTCAGTTCTTCGTGCATTTTACTACCTTCCGAACGCGACCTCGTTAAAGTATCCGAATTCTGCTGGTACTCCGGTAGGTCTAAGCTAAAACTGCGCTTCTTAATTTCCGACTCGAGTTCGGCCAGTTTCTGCCGCTCGTTCAATATCTTGAGCTTCTTGACGAAAGGCAGACCGCCGTACTCGGGCGACAGATCGTCTATCGAACGGTAGTTTTTGATTTCGTTATTCAACACTAACAAATTAGGTTTAGTTTTAATAGTCGCGTCCGTCTTGCAACTAATATTAATCAATGATGATTCACTGGAGTCGCGCACTATCGCGGCTTTTTTTAATTTACTCCAAGGCGGTTCGGATCTTTCACTGTCACTAACGCTATCACTACGTATACTGGACGGCTCGGTTACGTCACCGGGTTCTTTAATACTTAAATCCCTACTCTCTTTGCTTTCGCGTATAGTCAACACTTTATTAACGTCTTTGTGTAATTTTAATCTGTCCCTAAACGAAATTTTATGAGCAATCGAAGACACGGTGAGCGGTTTCGTCGTCGGGCTGGTCGGTTGGCTGCCCGACGGCGCGACCGGCTCCTCGCGATTTTTTAACAGCAGCACTCGTTGAAGCAAAGGAAGACCCGAAACCGGTCGCCTGATCGTCGGGCGGCGGACTTTTGGCGCCCGAGCAGGGCGGCAGTAACGAAGCGGTCGCCGAATTGGTACGATCTTCGTGATCTTGTTTTTCTTTCAGCAATCGCAGTCGGGCGAGCAACGGCAGGCCGGCGCCCAAAGGCGACGTCACCGGTTCGCACGACGGTTGCTCGTTACCGTTCACGTCCTCCTGACTCAGATCATGCGACTTCACGCGCGACATCCGCTTCAGCACGCTTTTCGGGGACAATCGTCTTTTACGTGAAGCGGCTGCAGCTCGAGACACTCGCCTTCGAACGGCGCGTCCGTGATTTTAATCACTTTCCGCAGCCCCTGAAAAAAAAGTGCCAACAAGAAATAATTTACACAAACAAATAAAATTTACACATCCAAATCGATTTTCTAAACGGTTTTTAATTTTTAGTGTACGTTTTATCTGTGCTGTAATTGAATTGAATATCAAGCTTTAAAAAATGAAACAATTAAACAGGTCGATTTTGAATTAATTACATGTTTTTAGTAAACATTGAATTTATGCCATAATTGAATTTTATTACCGAGTTAAACTTAAATTAAATTTACATTGACTCGATTTTTATTTTTTGTGTGTACATTTAATCCATATTATAATAGCACGTTTCAGTCAAAGCGATGTAAGAGAAAAAAGTTCCGTCCTAGTGTTATCTTTTTTCTATCAGTTTTACCAACACGAACCTTCAAAAATACTCTGAATTTTAAATTATCACCAAAAGTCAACCCAAGCCACAGATTATTAACTTTTTCTGTAGCCATGTTGATGTCTTAATAAAAAATAAATTACAAGTACTTAATAAAACAATTTTAAATACTTACAGAGGACAGAGGTAATAGTAAACAATTTAGTCTTGAAAAAGACTGTTTGTAAAAAAAGCTGCAAAACGATCAAAAGAAGATAAAAACCACGCAGAACAAACCCAAACACAAAACTCAAACGAATAATTAAAATTTTAAGGTTAGCTTGGCTTGGGTTGATTTTTGGTGATAATTTAAAATTTAGAGTATTTTAGAGGATTCGTGTTGGTAAAACTGACAGAAAAAGATAGCACTAGGGCGGAACTTTTTTCTCTTACATCGCTTTGACTGAAACGTGCTATTAAATTCGATTTCTTACATTTCGGAGGCAAGGTTTAAGAAACAATTGCGTTTTTGTTGCACGTTTTCAATTTTTTTTATCTCAACACTCATTCTACGATTTTTATGTGTGCTGATGCCTCGCAACTTTAACATACTTTTATATGAATACGTGGTTGTATAGTAGTTAAACAAGGTTTACCCCAGAACTCCACATCGCACCAATACTAATAAACGTCAAAGAACTTGTGGAAATAATGAGTGTGTTGTAAAAAATTTATAAATAAATATTTTTGTAAATATTCTAAAATTTCAAAATCTATCTAGGTTTGGCTTGATAAATTATGCCTAAAATCTAATCAGATCTGCATTATTATATATAAACCCATGCAACTTTTTAAAAATCAGAAACATTGCAGGAAAAAATCCACATTTATAAAGTAAAATGTGCACCGCGAAACAATTAGTAAAATCGAATTAGACATTTCAGTATTGCCCAACAATATCTAACTGCTAAGCCGTTATACGAACGCTACCTACTATACTACGTCAGCATGTCGGACAAAACGAGGTGTCGCGCGGCCAAGTTTCTTAAGACGAGTTGAAATTGCGTTTTAGAACAAAATAGTACAAACAAAAGCTATAGACAATAGAATTTCCAACAACTTTTGTCTCAGTAATTACTTATCGGATGAAAAAATAGTTTAAATATAAGTTGTGTAAAATTAAATTGCAAACAACTTTTATTTGAAACAAAAATGAATATTTAAAAAATTTGAAAATATGTATAAGGCCCATTTTGATTCAATAGATTATGCCCAAAATCTAATCGAAATTATTAATAAGGGCCATGTGCAAAGTTTCATAAAAATCGGAAGGATGCTTTTCTTGATATCTTGTTTACATACGGACGGACGACCAGCCGTCGGACAAAAATTTTTTTCACTTCTTTATAACGTACTAACTCTAATTCGTCGGAAAAAGTGAAAAAAAGGGGTGTTTGGAAACCGTCGCATCTTATTTATACGATGTGGAGTTTAAACGCGTGGCGCCCAATTTTATTTTTTTTTAATACTGACAGTGAAAAGTCATCGATATAAAATAATTTATTCAAGTTGGGGGATTCAATTTTACGTACCTTAGCTTCGTGTCTGATTTTTCCGACGAGACCCTTATCGATGCCGCCTTGTTCGGAGCGCGAGTCTTTTCGATGATGCGCCTGCTTGGCGGACGCCTTCACCTCCATCAGACGTTTGCGGCCCAAATTCTGCAAAATCTCCTGCGCCTCAGGATAATCTTTCATGGCGGCGAGAACGTCCTCGCGCGACAGCGAAAACAACTCGGAGTAGCCGACCGAACGAACGTCTGCCGTTCGCCTAATCGCTTTTAGTAAACGTAAGACAACACACACGTTCGCAACTCACTTGTTCAAGCCGTCCAGGTTGAGTATGCCGATTTCGCCGAAGAAATCGCCGGCCTTCATCGTCGTGAGAACTTTGCCGTTCTCGCTCAACACCTCCAGGATACCGTCGGCTATTATGAACATCTCGCGCGCCACCTCGCCCTTGCGACAGATCGAGTCGCCCGGAGTGAATATGTACGCCTTCATTTTCAAAACCAAGTCGTGGAGAAACTCGGGTTGGCACTCTTGAAATATCGTGACCTTGAAAAACGTACGTCATTATTAGAGTTACCAACCTATTTTGTTTTTAAATCTCCCGCCAAAAAGTGGGTACATTATTAAGCAGTGAAAACAAATCTGTTTGGTGATAATTCTATAAAAAAAAAAATAAAAATTTTAATATTCGATAATGGCGACTGTTTATAGATTGTTATTTATCGATATACGCGCGCTACATCCAAATTCTGACAACAGATGGAATTTTCATCATTGCGACTCTGGTGGCGTCTCGTGTAATTAATTCTAACCTTAAATTTCGTATAAAATTTAATGAGCTGTGAAATGGTTTTAATTTGTGATTTGTTTTTCATGCTGTCAAAAGTGACGTAGGCTCCCGAGATACAGTAGTAAAAATGTCATTTTAGAGCGCCACCTATTGGACGTGAATACTATTATTAAGAGGAACTAAATGTACTGCACCTTCTTCAGAACGCTGAGGTTCACGTGCAAAGCGAGTTCGGTCTTGAGCTTGTCGGGAAGCAACCCGAGGGCGGTGTTGATGTCACCGCCTCCTTGTATTCGACCGCGCGACCACGAATAATCGTACCATCGCAACACCCTGCGTTTCATACCGCCCGGTACTTTATGATGTCGCATATAAGTTTTAGCACCATCGAGAAGGCGTTCGAACTCCAATCGGTTGGCGTTCCGATTCGTTATCACATTTCCTACTTGTCCTAGAAACATTTTATTACAAGACACGGACGCGATTCGTCGTAGTCGTCGTCAACTTACCTACGATCGTAGCAAAGATAAATACTCCAATTAAATAACTTACAATTGTGAACACATATCTGAAACGAACGGAAGTGATTCAACTCAAAGTTTTCGAAAATCCATCGCGACAGGACTTTGAAAAGGCTGTTCGATAACTTTGAGTAATTTTCACACAAACGAGGCGGCCCGAGGCAAGTCGATGAACAGCCCTATCAGCCCTGCCGCGACGGTCACCGACATACGGGAGGGACGTACCCTTTGTTAGTCCGGAATTGGAGCAGGCGAGATTTGATGCCTCGACGCGGCAGGGATCGAGGGCCGTCCACCGAATTAACATTCCTGCAGGTCAAGAAAGAAAACAAACCCAAAGTTCGACGAATACAACCGCATCGTACTCACTCAGCATTCGTTTCCGGAGTCGGAAGATCGCCGATCGTCGTCAAGGTCAACGTCGACCAATACAACGATCCCAAATATTTCCTAGCTAAGGTCGCGTAATCACCTGGACGGTATGGATAAACCCAATCACCCTTTAAAAATCCCAAACAATCAACCGATTTCGACACTCTTCACTCTTACCTGAAAGCCTTCGGCCTCCGAGAGCAAATAATAAAAACAACCAAACCAATGAGCCAAAATTAAGAGTATGTGAATCAAATTAATCACTCTCCACAAATTAGGCCACACTGTGCGCGATTCAACGATGTAATAAAATTTAACGGATCGATAAACCTTTAAAAAATAGCAGCGTGTAATGTAATATTATTCACCGTTTCACAGCGCCACTACGTTCTTACCTTTAAAAATCTCGGAAACCTCAAGATCGGATGAATTCCGATTTGCACTTGAAGAATGTCGAGAGGGGTTAGGGCCGCCAAATCCAAAAGAAAGGCACGTGATTTTAAATAATGTCCAGCTAATTTTTTATAATTGTACACCATAAGACCTTGTTCTAAGTAACCGGTACGCAACTGAACTCCGATGTCGAAAACAAACACCACGTCACTAACCAAATCGCAACTAATCCAAAATTTCGACAGCATCTCCTTTAATCGAAAGAGAGGCGAAAAGAATTTTCGGTCGAGAACCGCCGCTTCGTTCTTACCTGGAATTCCGGAAAACTTTGTCGCACTATGAGCGCCCACATGTTGTACAACAAACAAACGGTGACGATCATTAACCAATAAAATAAAAAATTTTCGTCAGGATTCACAACGGTCAGCGGCTTCTTCTTAATACGCCTTCGTCGACGCGGCGCCGATTTGGCGTCGTCGGTGTTACCTCCCTCGCTTCCGGTGTCTTCGACGGTTTCTTGAGTTTCCGGTATTTGACGGGTCGAAAACCTCTTCAAAAACGAATCTTCTCGTTTCAGAGGAGGTTTCTGCAAACAACATACTAAACAATCCAAGTTCTACGATATTGACAATAATTGGCGCCCAACGTGTGGGTCTTTTAACATTATAATTGCCATTCAAAACTAAACCAAATAACTTTAATAATTGATAATATTAACTACCTACGACCTTATCTCTACAATGTCGAAAAATTGGCACCCAACCACTCCTAGCGATTGATTCAACACCGGTGAAAACAGGTGAAGAACAAGTGGTTGCGTAATCTGCGTAAAACCATATGACAACCGCAATCATAGGGTGCCATTAAAAAAGTTTGTCGCGATTAATACAATAGCAAATTAATCTAAATAAGTCTAAACAAACGGTAGAAAAATAATTAGCTAATTATCCGTACAATGTCGGGCCCAACGTAAAAAATATCAAAACAATTGTAAACACAAAACGATGACATTTCCAAAAATGACAAAGTGGAATAAACAAAACTGTCATAAAAACTTTTACGTTTCTCTACAAGATTAGCTCTGCGATTATGATTTCCAAAAAATTAACAACCTCCAAAACGCTCAAAATTAGTTACGTAACAGTACATGAAATAAAAAACTCTTGTCATGAATTTGAAACGGAACGTATCCGGTTCACCTTAATAATAATTAGCTACCTTCAACACGATGTCAAAAAAATTGGCGCCCAACGTACGGCTTCTCATATGTAAATCTAAATCCAACTACCACCGCAAACATTAACATTATTTCGATGCATTAAAAAGACATTTTTTTCTTAAATCAAAATGGTTGCGATTGAAAAATGCTTGTTGTGATTGGCGCCCAACGTAAAGCTTATCAAAAAGTAGATAACCAAATCTGTCATCTGATCGAAAATTTTAAGGGCGTAGAAAGTTTTAAGGTTTAGAGGTCTTTGTTATATTCTGTCTAAGGTAATTAACGATATATGATGTTAGCCCGATAACAATAAGCGCCCGAACATCTGGGTCTTCGTAAACTAATTAACATTATGCTAATAAAAATTCAACTAGTGGACACCATACGTCGGTGTCGGTAATAATTGGCGCCCAACGTGAGGCTAGCTTTGAACTTATTTTGTGCTTTAAAAAAATGTTTTCAACTTGAAATAATGTTTCCAAACATCGAAATCTTACTTATTCGATAATAATTGACGCCCAACATAAGATTCGTACCTCATAGCTTATAAACTACACTGACGATTCATCCAGCACCACCAAGCCCAACTACCATGGCAAAAATTGGAAATAGTTTTGATTAATCCAATTGCAAATCAATAATGGCAATGTATAGCACAACCGTATAAATTATTAACATCAAAAGACAACATTGGACATAGTCGCAAATTAACGTCAAAAATAAAAAACCTACATAAACCGCTGTCGCCTTATAAATAAGTATGCGACCTTACCTCCAAAATGCCGCAAAAAATCGGCACCAAACGTAAAGGTTGTCAAAAAGTAACACTTAATATTCAACCAAATCTGCCAAGTCAATCAAAGACGTCTCAAAACTCTTTAGTTCAGTTCCGCGATGATGACTACAATTGCCACCTAATCCTCCAAAACAATCAAAGGAAAGGTATCAAGTTCACATCGAAAAAATTTACCCCTAACGTACATCTGTTCCCCAACTTACGTCTAAAAAATATCTCTAAACCACGTTGGTGTTTCACCCAGCAATCTACTGGATACATCAGAAGTAGATTCGATGAGTTCAGAAGATAGTTAAGTAACAACAACAAATTTTGTTTTCAAATCTCTAATGCACAAAAACGGCAAAACAATGTTATGTACAATGTCGACAATAATTAGTGTCCAACGTGAGACTTATATAAAATCGGGCTCACGATTCATTCACAACCACTAGCGTCGTAAACATTAAAATCACTTCGATACATTCTGAAGACTGTGTCGGTAATAATTGGCGCCCAACCTAAGGCTCTTTCGGACATCAAAATTTAAAACGGTGACGGTAAAAGTTGGGCGTCCAACTTACAACCGCAAACATCGAAAATCGTTTCAAAGCATTAAGAAGACAGTTAAATAACAAAACATTGTTTCTCAAATCTCAATGGTTGCGTAACCGCCTCACACTGTAAATCAATAATCGCGACTCACACAAAACCATACGACAAGCGTATAAATTGATAACATCAAAGAGCGCCATTGAAAAACGCTTGCCGCGATCAACACAATTGCAAATTAACGTCAAGAATTTCAAATGGAACGTAGATAAAACGCTATCTTGTTCACCTTACGTAACTCGCACAATGCGAAGAGAACAATAAACAATAATCGTTCGAGCAAAACATGCGAGATAACGTCTTACCTTTTGTATAGCAGAAGAAATTTGCACGGTCGTTCTTAGTTTCATCCATCGTTGGTTGGATTTCGTTCTGAAATTATTGAACACAGTTTAGAAATTTAAAGTACATTCGAGTCCACATAAAAATGCATTTATAGAAGTCAGCAAAGAAGTAAGTACTAGTAGAGTTACAGAAGTTGAAAAGTATAATAATACCTAAACAACAAACCTAAGTCATTCAAAGAGACAAAAAAAAGATCAAAGTTGCTTCGGGCCCGTGCGATTGTTTCGCTGACAACTGTGATCCTTTCGCAATCATAAAAACAATAAATAGTAGTAGAAATAATAGTACACTGTAGTATATTGTAGTTACTGTAGAAGACCACGAAACACATCGAATAAAAGTTGCAACTGCAAGTTATATTAAGTAGCATTAAATTGCAAAATTATTCACAACCTCTTGATTTTACGCAGCGAATGATAGCAAGCCATGACCGCACGAATGTTCTTCCAACTTTGAGTCGCCGCTTTCTGCGATTCTTCCACAAATCCTTGCGTTTCTTTTTTCTCAGTTCTGTAAACATACCTTTCAAGACTAACTACTTAAAATTTCTCAGAAAACAGGATCAGTTGTATAATCAGTTTTTTTTATATTTTCAAGGGGTTCCCAAACTGATTGTTTCATATCAAAACACATCCTAAGTTTCATACGCTAACTAATTTTTAAACAATTTGGATTTTCTAACAAACCACGCCTTTTTCCAAATAACCATGCCCTTATTAAAAAAACGACGCCCTCGTAATACTATGTCACTCATTGCCACGCCTCTTTGTAACAAGCTTTACCCTTAACTATTGTCAGCAATGCAAAGTAGAGAATAAGTAACCACGCCCTCTCGCAATAAACCAAGCCTTTGAATAAAACAAAACACGTTCTATACCGCCTTTCATTGTTAACCACTCCCAGTCGCGATAGGTCACGCCCCCTTATGTCAGTTTACGAACCTTCGTCAGCAAATACTTAATAAAACACCTAAATTCATATTTATGTTAAATTTTACTCATGATGGACACGTTTCTAAACCACGAGGGCCTGATGTGGTTTCGCGAGGTTTCACAGAAATAATAATAATAATAATAATAGTGTACCTGGTGTTAGGGCTTTTGTCAGATTCGTTGGCGTTGGAAGAATCTTCCTCGTCTCGGCTGGTGTTTTGCGATTTGGGAGACTGTAAAGGAGTTTGAGCATCGTCAGAGCTCCCGTCGTCGCCTTTGGCCATTGTTTTATCGCCACCCACATTCTCGTTTCCACCGAGTGTTTCTAACTGTATCAAAAATTAAAAAAAAAGTTAGCTATGCAACCAACAAAAGCACAATCGATTACCGACAATTTATGACGAACGTAAAAAAAATTCTATTAAAAGAATCTTCGATAAAGAGCGTAAACAAGTAAATAAAAATTAAGACAACATTATTTTCCGTCCCATAAAACATTCATGCAAAAACAAAACACGCAGCATCTAATCGCACTTAAAGTTGCGTTCTTTTAAACTAACCTCACATAACGTCATTAGGTTTTTTCTAACCTAAACGTCCACGCCAATATACGCGAAATAGCAACATGAGATAAATCGAGAATCCGTCTTAGAGGATTAACCCAAAATCAATCCATTTTACAAACTTCTAAGATCCGATAGTAAATAAATCTGTCACGCGAGCTTATTTAGTCGGCGAATTGAAAAATGTCGATTACAATTCATCGAAAACAAGAGACAGCGTTTGCCACCGAAAAAAATAACGGGTCCGTATATATTTCGATTTAAAAAAAGTTCTTTTATTCATAAGAAAAGTCGATTAAAATGTAATTTGAGGTTATGTCGATACTTTCAATTCAATTTTCGTCAAATATCGATTCGGGCCGAACATTCGTGTAAAGTTCGATATGCATATGAGAGCATTCGATACGCGTCACTTTTCAATTTCCTGAAAGCTTTATTGTCCAAATCACTTTCTCGTCCGCAAAATACTGAAGCTGACAGCGGTGTTTCGGTTTGCGTTCATTTCAATTCCGGCCAATTAAGAATTAATTAGTTCGGAAATTAATTATGGATGTTGTGGGTATTTTGACCATCTGTCGAACGATAGGTTTGTGCCCGTTTCGCATTCAATCGATTGGGAGTAATTGTCTCTATTAATACGCTTGTATACCAACTTCTTTAAAGAAAATTCGTTTCCTGTGACTGCAAAGACGTGAAAAATGAAGAGATGCATTCGTGCATTAAAATTGTACAATTTAGTCACTCCCACCGCTTACGTCATTACACCCAGATCCATTCACGGCACACTATCATTGATTTATGCATGTACAATTCGGCGTTAACTTAAATTATAGTAGTCGTAATTAATTGCAGTTTTCTATTTTTAAAACTAACCTAATTTTTAAAATAACGGAAATCTTAGAAGTTGAAGTACAGTTCGGGGATAAAAAAAAAATGAAGAAGAAGATATGTGTGAGATAAAGAAATAAAAAAGGGAAGGTATGTTAGGAGACAAACAAAATAAGAATGAAACAGAAAGGAAAAATCCACGTGAAATGAAAAAAAAGATTGGAGATAAAGAAAGAAACTATAAACACGACACTAAACGTGTTAAATGTAGGAACCCCGAAATAAAAACTAAATGTAATAAAGAACAAAAGAAATAGGAAATGAAGTAAAGGCGACAAGAATATAAAATTAAAACATGAAAAGTAAAAGAGAGATTATGAGAGTGAGGTAAAGGAACAAAGAAAAAGAAAGCAACTAAATGAACTAAAAAATAAAGATACAAAGATAGTGGAAAATAGCAGGAATTAAAAATATGGGTAAAGAATTTTGAAATAGTAGAAGACGTAGCTTAAAAAATTGTATAAAAGATGAGAAAGAGAAGTAAAAAAGAGATAAATACAAAGAGTAGGTAATAAAAAAAAATACATATAACAAGAGAAGAAAAAAAGCAAGTAATATCAGCGGTATTGAAAAAGAAAACGGAAGGTCAGATGATGAGAGAAAATTCTAATGCAAAAGAAGAAGAAAAACAAAAACTAAGAAAGAAAGATCATAAAACTACAAAGAGTAATCGAAAAAGTAGATAAAGCAAATGGAAAGGAAAAGTAGGTAATATCAGAAGTATATAGAACAAAATGAGGAAAGAAAAAGGGGAAGGTCAAATGATGAGAGAAGATTTTAATGCAAAGATTGGGTGGAAGGGTCCCAAATGATAAGAGATTAATTGGTTCAAAAAAAAAGAAAACGTAAACTAAGGGGAGTGATGCTGAAAATATAGTAAAGGTGATAGGAGGATGAGATGAGAATTTAGCAGACAATTAGTATCTAATAATAATAATAATAATAATAATATGTATGTACTGCTTGAAGTATATCACAATTCCTACCCCTCCTCTCATCTCTCCATGTTAGTAATTCCTTTAGTTCTTTCTTATCCTCGTAGTAACATTTTTTAAAATTTTTCTTCTTCCGTTAGTTTTAAAATTTTTTCAAAGTATTTTCCTGTTCTCCCGTTCCTTCCCACTCATTTTACACTTCCTTCCCTTCACCTCCTACCAATATTCTGTGCCGGAATTTTAATCTTCCGTAGTTTTCATAATAATAATAATAACAATATGTATGTACTGTTTGAACTCTATCACAATCCGTCCCCTACTCCCATGTTTCCGTCCCAGCCTTCTTTTCGTATCAACTGATCCCCGTAGTAACCTTTTTTTTTATTTCTCTTCTTCCGTTAGTTCTTCAAATTTTTTCAACGTATTTTCATCTTCTTCCGTCTCTTCCTACTCATTTAGCACTTCCTCCCTTCTCCTCCCACCAATATTTATTCTGCGCCCGAACCTTAATCTTCTTCCTTTTCGTAGTTTTCACAATCCACGCCCCTACTCGCATCTTTCCGTCCCAGCCTTCTTATCTGATCCCCGTAGTAACCATTGTTTAAATTTTTCTTCCTCCGATAGTTCTTTAAATTTTTTCAACGTATTTTCCTGTTCTCCCGTTCCTTCCCACTCCTTTTACACTTCCTCCCCTTCACCTCTACCAATATTCTGTGCCGGAATTTTAACCTTTCTCTTTTCCGTAGTTTTCATAATAATAATAACAATATGTATGTACTGCTTGAACCCTATCACAATCCGTCCCCTTACTCCCATCTGTCCGTTCCAGCCATCTTTCTTTTCTTCTTCCGTTAATTCTTCAATTTTTTTCAACGTATTTTCATCTTCTGCCGTCTCTTCCTACTCATTTAGCACTTCTTCCCCTTCTCTCCCCACAAATATTTATTCTGTGCCCGAATCTTAACCTTTATCCTTTCCGTAGTTTTAATAATAATAATAATAATAATAATAATAATAATATGTATGTACTGCTCGAATACTATCATAATCCGCCCCTTATTCCCATCTTTCCGTCCCAGCCTTCTTTTTGTATCATCTGATCCCCGTAGTAACCATTTTAAAAATTTTTCTTCTTCCGTTAGTTCTCCAAATTTTTTCAACGTATTTTCATGTTCTTCCGTCTCTTCCTACTCATTTAGCACTTCCTCCCCTTCTTCTCCCACCAATATTTATTCTGTTCCAGAATCTTTCCGTTTAATAATAATAATAATATGTATGTATGTACTGCTGGAACCCTAGCACAATCCGTCCCCTTACTTCCATCTTTCCATCCAAGTCTTTTTTTCGTATTATCTGATCCCCGTAGTAACAATTTTTTTTATCTTACTTCTTCAGTTGGTTCTTCAAAATTTTTCAACGTATTTTCATGTTCACCCGTCTCTTCCCACTCATTTAGCACTTCCCCCCTTCTCATCCCACCAATATTTATTCTGTGCCCACATCTTAACCTTCCTCCTTTTGTTTTCGTCTATAATCCCTAGTTTACTAATTAATAACCACCACTTTGTTGATAATTTTTTTGAGGCAGTTTTGCTTACGTATCATTTTAAGTTAAAGTATTATTTTTCGTTTCGACTTAAAACTAATAAATGAAAAAAAATGTTGTAAGTTAAGTTTATATTAAATCAATAACTACCATTTTTTCTTGATAATATTTTTGAGGCGGTTCTGCTTGAGTTTTATTTTAAGTTGAAGTACAATTTTTCATCTATGATGACTAACCTGATAAATGAGAAAAATGTTGCAGAATAAGTTCACTAATATTAAAAGATTGTTAAATTAATAACCTCCATTTGTGTTGATAATTTTTTTGTGCCAATTAAAACTAAACCCATTTTAAACAATTTTAACAAAAATGGCGGGTCCTGAAGTGTTTGTAGAATTGATAATTTTATTGTGGCAGTTTCGCTTAAGTTCTATTTTAAGTTAAAGTTTATTTTTTCGTCTGTCGGAATAAAACTGTTAAATAAAAAAAAGTTTATATTAAATCAACAACTATCATTGATAATATTTTTGAGTCGGTTTCGCTTGAATTTTATTTTCAGATAAAGTACAATTTTTCATTTGTTCTGACGAAACTGATAAATGAGGAAAAATATTGCAGGTTAATTTTACTAATATTAAAAGATTGTTAAATTAAATTTTGTTGATAATTTTTTTGAGTCGATTAAAACTACTAACAGAATTTAACACGTCGTGTTAGTAGAATCGATAATTTTTTTGAGGCAGTTTTGTTGGAGTTTTATTTTAAGTTAAAATACAATTTTTCGTCAGCGATGACTAAAGTAATAAATGAAAAAAATGTACTAGGTTAAGTTTATTTATTTTTGTTCATAATTTTGTTGAGTCAATTAGTATTAAACTCACTTTAAACAGTTTTTAACGAAATAGTTTCGTCTTGATGAGTTGTTGAATTGATAATTTGAGGAACATTTTTGCAGGTTCAGTTTACTAATATTAAAAAGTTGTTAAATTGAAAACCTCCGTTGTGTTGATAATTTTTTTGAGTCGATTGAAACTAAACTCACTTTAAACAAATTTTAACAAAAATGCTAAGTCTTGAACTGTTTGTAGAATTGATAATTTTTAGGGTCAGTTTCGTTTGAGTTTTATTTAGACAATTTTACGTATGTGATGACTAAACTGATAAATGAAGAAAAATGTTGCAGGGTAAGTTTACTAATATTAAAAGATTGTTAAATTAATAACCTCAATTTTTTTGATAATTTTTTGAGTCGATTAAAACTAACTCACTTTAATCAGAATTTAACAAAACTGGCACGTCGTGTTAGTGGAATCGATAATTTTTTTTTTGAGGTAGTTTTGTTGTAGTTTTATTTTAAGTTGAAATACAATTTTTCGCCTGTGAGTCAATTAGTACTAAACTCACTTTAAACAGTTTTTAAGGAAATAAAATTAATAACCTCCATTTTGTTGATAATTTTTTTTGATTCGATTGAAACAAAACTCACTTTAAACAGATTTAACAAAATTTGAAGTGTTTGTGGAATTGATAATTTTAGGTCAGTTTCGTTTGAGTTTTATTTAAAGATAAAGTACAATTTTACGTATGTGTGATGACTAAACTGATAAATGAAGAAAAATGTTGCAGGGTAAGATTACTAATATTAAAAGATCGTTAAATTAATAAGCTCAATTTTTTTGAGTCGATTAAAACTAACTCACTTTAATCAGAATTTAACAAAACTGGCACGTCGTGTTAGTGGAATCGATAATTTTTGAGGCAGGTTTGTTGGAGTTTTATTTTTTCTCCTCATTCATTATTCTATTCCCCCTAACAACTTTAAAAATTCTTCTTCCATTGACTGTCATCTATCGGATTCCCCATCTTATGCCTTTAGTCCACCTTCTTTTTTAAATATTTATTTTCGATTCTCCCCTTTTCTTTCCTGTTCCTCCTGTTTCAAATAGACCTTTTAAAAAAATACTGTTAACTTTAAAAATACTTTTCCCTACATTCTTCCGTCTATTACTGACTTCATCATGTTTTCGATATCTCCTTTACTATCTTTTCTTCATTCCCCACTCCCAATTAATGTTTTTTCACTTTCAATTATAAAAATAAATATTGTAGGAATTCCGTTTGCGTGTCACTAAAAAAAACTAGTGCGGCTTCTCGGGGAATTTCCTGATAAACTTACATAAAGTAATTCGTGTAATAACAAACTATATCGATGGCGACGCGGAAGGAATGCCAAGAAACATTTTGATAAAGAAACGGCTAACTAATGACCACTACTGCTAGGATTTTATTACTTCTACGCGAGTCTAATTTATTTTCAGACAAACTTCTACTGCTACGACTACTGGTGGCAACAGCCAATTCAAATACCTCGAAACGAATCCGCATTAATTTTTGTCGCCGCCCTCGCCGGGAAGTAATAAATTTCTTTAGGTCCGATGCACAGAAACACGGGTCGAGAGGAACAATGTGCCCAATATTTCATAATTCAATCCTCGACTCATTAGGTATAACGCCAAAAATTTTATCGTGCGTAACATAGTAGGCGATCTTGTTTGAGGTTAACAGTCATTGCTTCAAGGCGAAACCGTATTGGTCGATTTAAACAAATTACGTCACGCAATGGGAGGAGCTCCGATAAACTATATTTTTAAATTGGTACCTTAACGGTAAAACCAAAGATGTTGGACACCATCGTCGGAAGGCACGCGATTAGAACAGCAGCACGCTTAAAACTGAAAGGCAGGTGCATTTGCTACCGAAGGTTTGATTGATTTAGAAATTGCCCCCTATCGATTTCATCCACCGCACGACCTTGAAAACGCATCTCTAATTAAGTAGGACGTGCAATTACAAACACGATGATTTTTCCAATTTCCCCCGAGGGCGACGGTTTAATTCATAGTGTATAGGTTATTTAACCGTCGGCTCTTTTAATTGCCGAAAATGTACAAAGACGACGACGGCGCGACGCCGCGGAAAAAGAAATAAATTAGAACTTATTTCGAACGACCTTTCAAATTTAAAGCAAAAAGAGGCAACAAATCAAACAACGCGAGCGAACATCAAAACGTAAACAGACTAAGGCGAACAAATAAATATTTGCCACAAAAATACGAACGTCAATGAAATCGACCTCAACCATTAAAGGTAACGGATGTAACCTTATTCGACTTTGACGGCTAATTTCTTAAGTGAGATCTGAATCGTATCAATATTTCATGACAGTTCGAACTCAAAATAATTACAAGTTCGTTCTCATATTTAATGTACGCATTTATTTTAACACGTTATAACCTCATTTTCGAATATAACCTCAATCACTTATTACTATTAGAACCTAAATTCTATGTACCACAATTTTTCTAGTAACTATTACAAAGAATAGAATAAAATTAGATGTTATTTTGCATTATTAACTAAAACATTTGTGTTAACTCGCTTTCAACAGTTATCCTATGCTTACCCGGAATAATTCGAACAAACATAATTGTTATCGTTAGAACTAACCTCATTACACATATGTACATATTGTAATTAAAATCATCGTTATAAATTATTAGAACTTTTATTATTTAATTTTATTGTTTAATTCAAAAATGTAACTGTATGCTTTACTAATTATTAGAATTAATTTTTCGAACTTAATTTTCGAATTTAATCGAACTCGCACTATTTGTTAAATTTTCGTAATAATCTCGCTTTGCGTAACATCGTTGTTACCATTAGAACTAACCTCAATCAATTTTTCGAATTAACCGTATTGATAATTATTAGAACTAACCTCAAATCTATAAATCAGCGTTTTTTAAATAATAATTAACAAGATATTTCTCTCTCAGTTCACCTAATCGTTTTCTTCTCATAATTCAATGTTCTACCTCTTTCTCTTTATTTCAGCTCTTCTCATCCTTCATTACTATTTGTTTTGATTTTCTTCACTACCGTACAATTTTTTTTAAGACCTTTAATTATTATATATTCAGTACTCCATACAACCTCAAACCTAAATGAACCCCTCCACAGAGATTTTTCCAACCCCATACCTGTTCTCCTTTAAATTCCTCTTATCTTTGTTCTCCTTTCTCTTTTAATTTTCTTTTCCCTTTTTTGAAAACCATTATTTTCGACTTCTCCACGTCTTCCCTTAAATTCTTCTTTTCTAACCTTCCTCTCATTTTCTCCCTCGCATATTTCCACTGTTTTTCTGCGTTGCATTGGCTCCTTTTCCCTTTTTCCATTTTTGTTCTTCCTCCCACTTTTTCTTATCCGTTTTGAATCCTCTATTTATATTCTTCTTAATCTTATTTTTTTATACCTCCTCTATACTCTTCTTAGCTAAAGCCCAATTATTTTTACTGAATGTTAACATCCTTTATGTCCTGACTGACTGTTTATGACAATACGATTTCTCCTCTTCCCATATCACCAACTTCTCTATATTTATCTGATTCATTATTGCATATTAGCGATTGTTCCCCTCCACTTTATAGGTATATTTTGAAAAAGTATCATTTTTCGCTTCTTCACATCTGCTTTGTGTAGGTACCTCTACTTTTCTTCATTTATCTATTTCTCTTCTCCCTCCACTTTTTCCTTATCTACTTTTATTCCTCTACTCTTCGATGATTTCTTTATTCACAAATTTTAAAACTTCTATTATTCCTTTATGTTCCTCCCCATCCTCTTTTTACTTTTCCTGTTCATTTCAACCTTCTCTATGTCAAAGTTTTTCATTCCCCATTTTTGTTTGCTTCTTCTTTTATTTAATTTCACTCTTAACTTTTTTATATTCATCCGATGCCTAGTTTGTTATACTGATTATCTTCACTGGCTTATATATGTACAAGACGGGCCAGCCATACACAAAATGTAAGGAATCTAGTTACCAATGTTGTGTAAAGTGCTAAAATAACTTTAAACTGAAAATACAGCACAGTCAAGCACGTAGTCGGTTAAAGCGTCATGCTAATAACGTGAAGGTCTGGGTTCGATTCCCCACGGGCCAAATATTTTTTTATATATGTGGTAAATACGAAATGTACCGGTTTCTAAGGACGCATGTTTTATTTATGATACGTTGCCAAAGTAAACGAATACACACACCAGTTACGTAAGTTTTACCCGCTATCTGGTTACTTCCATTTATTTATCATATTCTTCTTTCCTTCTTCCGTATTCGTATACCATTCTTTTTTTTTGCCTCTTCTTCTTCTCCTTTAACAGGATTAAGTGGTTTAACTGAGATTATACCTAATAATACATTTTTCTAACCTCATTGTTACCCACATTTTAGATAATTAGATCTAACCTCACTCAAGATGATTATCCTATTCGTCGCACATTAATTTTGGCGTTCATCCGATCCCTCTTACGCATGCTACTTTTAACCTCATTTTCGGTATTTTACCGTGAACGCAACTTTATGCATTTTTCGACGACATCAGTTTATGATACTCGTAAAGTTTTAAGTACAAACTAACTTTATCTCAATATCAACCGTATCCCGTCAAATCTTGAAACCACACTTCTTAAGAGTTATAACCTCATCGTAAACTTTTGCATTCCGTTTTAGACTCATATCTGTACCACGTATGTTCGTAATCTACTTAAAACAATAAAGGTAGTACGTTACGTAAATCACCAAAACTTTTCGGCGCTCCCTAAAATCGGTTCACAAAGTTTTTGTTTCTATATACATAATAAGTGGGGTGTCGATAAATAAAGCAAAATTAAACAAACAAACAACGATCAATTAATCATTGTAGGAGTGGCATAAACGCGAATGAGAAATTTGATTGGTAGCAGGTACATCGAAATCCTAAGAGGTTTCGTTTATTTTTCCGCGCTAACGAGATATAAAGATTAATCTCCTCCATCGTTTAAATGTAAGTTTTCGAGTAACAAAAATTTAACGTTTATTGCCATCACTGTAAGCTTAAAGCTTTTCCAAGTTCATTTATATTTGGTTCGTGTCAGCGCAGGTTAATTACAACGATATTGCTGTATATATAACCTTAAAGAAAAATGAGTGGAGCGTATCAAGATGCCTGGTTCGCTTCTCTTGTTTTTTTTTTCGCCTACTTCGATCTAGATGTTACTAATTTATATGGTTTGTTGAAGATGCTTATTTTTGGGACACGAGAAAAACAAGGGCGAAAGTTTTGTTACGTGCGAGAGACACATTAATAAAATTAAGTTTACGGTCCAACGCAACAGTGACCACATCACGATTTTACGGTACGATCAACAACAGATGAGAAAGCAAAACGCGTGTGAAAACAAATGATTCACGTTTGATTAAATTATATTTTATAATTTAAATCGAAATTTGTGTACGCCTTTTGATTTAATTAAAACTCGGATGAAAAAAGACCGCTCGCAGCGCGAAGACGAGCGCCTTTTGAAAAGGTTACGTAAAATGTGTCTGTTGTTGACTTTGCGAGAGAATTTGGTACATGACATCAAAAGGATTTACGGATACATCCGAAAACGGATGCGAAGTGCCGTACAAACGATGAAATACAAATTTAAAAAACTGGAAAAGTGAAGATGATCGCTTTCGGCGAGAAGAGTAAAATTTTGTAACAATTCGGGTGTAGGTATCATCGAAATGTATGCTTTCTGAAATGGTAAGTATCTCTTATTGGCTCTTTCGAGACTCAATGTCGTCGGTTGTTTTATATAGGACACTATATCGACGAGCCCGGCCGTTGCTATGACGACATTTCACATCAGTTGGCCTCCGCGTGATTTTAACTTTGAAAATTTTACAATTTAAAGAATGACGAACACTCGCTTGCACCTTTTAATCCTGACGAGTTTTTAATTACATCGACAAATCGAGTTGTCCGACGCGTGCGACAACTTCACGAACGAACCCCGTACGAACGGTAATGACGTTTTTGTTCCAACGTCGCTCTCGATACTCTTAGGCTAAGTTGGTTTGTGAACTAATCTCTCTATTAGTTGGGCTTTAGTTAATGCCACCACAATCTCGAATAAAATTGAAATTGGTGATACGATATTAAAGTGCCCTAATTTTGTCTGTCACAACAGCATAAATAAATTTAGTAAAATATATCGTTACGTCACTGATAGGCGGGGCATCTCAAAGCCCCGCCTTTGTCTTAATCTAACCTAAAATATAGTTATATTTTTCTTAAATTTTTTGTAATATTATGTTTGATGAACAGGTACACTAAACTTCTTCATCATAATCCATGATTTAAAAATTTTGCCTTCACCCTGAGCTTTTATAGTTGAATGGTTTTTTTTTGCAAATGTACAGAAAAATATTTCGCATAAATAAAACAAATGCGTAACAAACGATAAGCGTGGTATCTCGATGCCTCTCCTTTACCTTAAAACTAACCTCAATTTCTCTACAATCGCATCGTATTCTAGCATTTAATTATAGAATCGTCCGTCATCATAAAACTTGATTGTCTATACATATTTAATCATACGGTTGTCGCGATGATTCTGAGCCAATGATGAAAGAAACTTACCTTTTGAAGGTCAAATAGAAAAAAGAACAGGAAAACCGACATGAAACAAATTTTGTAATGTAACTCATCCTCAAAATAATAAAAAACTATTACTAAGTGTGCCTGACCTGTAATCGTTACGTCACATTGTAGGCGTAGCATCTCGATGCCCCTCCTTTACCTTCAAATAAATTTCGGTACCTAACAAAACAAGACGCAATGCCCAAAATAATTTAAAAAAAGCAGCGAAGGAAACAAATTAAATTTTTCATGTTACTCAAAATGCAAAAAAATGTTTCGGTTCCTTTTCAACTGCAACAAATGTTACAATTTCACTCATTCTCGAAATTATAAAATATCTAATCATTAGGTGAGCCAGCCATACATAAAATCTATGGCATGTAGTTGCCAATGCTGGTAAAATAACTTTATTATATAAGAACACACACCACAGGCAGGCACGCAGTTACGTAACTTCTGAGTTATATATATATATATATGACATTTAGGGATTACACTCTACCTACCCTAAAATCTTTTCTTTTATTTCCCTCTTCTTGTTAACTTCAATCTTTTCTCTACCTTTACATATCGGGCAAATCTTAGCCTCTTTCCTACATACACTTTCCTTTTATCACTGTAACCGTTTTTCAGCCTGTATTCTATCCGTTCCTTCTGTCATTCCTATTTATATTTTCTTCTATATCTTCATTACTAGTCATTATCTTTTGCTTCCGCTTTTTCTTCTCTAGGTTCTCCTTCTCTCCTTCCATTAAATGCATATATTTTTTTCACTTTCCTTTTCTCTCTTTCTTAACATGCCTACCCTTCTCCTTCTGTTAACGAACCGTCACATTTCTCCTTCGTTTTTAACAGTACAATCTCTTTCTCTACTTCTTTCTTATACTCTTCCCCCTTCTTTTGCATTCAACTGTAAATTTTTCTTTCAATTTATTATATTCCTTTATCTTTATTTTTCCTCTTTTCCATCTCCTTCTACCTCTTTTTTTGTCCACTCATCACTCATTTCACTTTCCTATTTACTTTAACCTCCACCGCTTCTTCCATTCTTCCTACTAGCCTACTTAATCCTCTTTCCACTTCCTTTTCTTCAACTGGATTGTTTCCATCTTCTTCTTATACGATACTCCCTTCCGTCCATATTTTTTTCTCTTTCCATTCTTAATTTGTTTTCTCGTTTATATCAGATTTTTCCATGTCTCCTATTCTAAATCTCTCTGTGTCTTCTCTGCTCTCCCATCTCACTTACGTATGTAAAGTCACCTCTACATTACCATTCAGAATCATCCATCCCCTCTCTTTATACATGTCCACAAAGTTTTCTTTCGTCCGTTAAACTTCTTGTTTCGTAGATACCTCCTGCTTATTTCTCCATTTACCATCCTACCTCCTTCTTCCCTAACTCTAGCATTACCTTCCTTCCTTCCCCTTCTTTTCCTCTTTTCCATAAACTGTAATTATTTCTTATTTTATCCCTTTCCCCCTTACATTCATCTCAGACCTTGCATCTGCTTCTCCCTATCGCCTTCTTCACATCCCCACTCTATTAACTCCTGTGATTATACCTCCTTTTCTACATTTTTCCACAAACTGCGCTTTCCGCTCATATCTCCTTCCATGTCTGCCAGTCTTTTCCCTACAACCATGTCTCTACTAATCCCACCACTCCAAACTTCCCTATGTACTCACAAAAATCCGCCCCCCTGCCCTTCCTAAACCTATAATCCTTATTTCAATACGTTTCTTCTTACTCCTTTTCTTTTGTTTCTTCCCATTCTTCGACCCTCTTTTTTATGTTTTTAATTTTTTTCATATATTCTACTTTTAGTCTCATCCCCTCTCTTCCCGATTATTTGCTTCCTCCCTTATGTTCACTTGCATTTGTCTTTCCTTCCTTGTCATGTCGTCGTCTATAAATATTCTAGTTCCCGTCAATTTTATTTTACTTTTAATATGTTTACTTTCTCTTCTAATTTTTTTAGTATTAATCTCTATTTTCCTTCCTTATTTCTTTTCGATAATATCCAATCTCATTTTCAAATTTTCTACTCTACCGTAATCGATACGTCACTCGTAGGCGTGACACCTCAATGCCCCTCCTTTATATTCCAATCACACAACCCGAGTTGGTGCGACAAGCAGGACTAAGATTGAATAAAGAGAACCGATGTACAATCAGACTGGTTGTGTGAACACGAAAGTAAAAATAGTAATGGTTTCACACTAAAAACAACTTATAACGTAATCACTACGTCAAGTCGTAGGAGTGACACCCAACGCCCCTCCTCTTTACAATATAATACCAACTCTAACCTAAAAATACAGACTGACTAAAATTTTATCATGGCTTCTTTGATTGTTACAAAACTTTATCGTCCAAATCTTCGTTTAACCTCTCACTCAACAATTGAAAGTCCCATTTTTCCTCGACCTCCTTGCACATCACTTGAAACTCGTTCAAAATAAAATCGCGCAAATTTCCCATTTGCTTGGTGACGTTAGCTTGGAGCTCTTCGGCACTGGCGCGCACCGCATCGGATACTTCTTGCTTAAGCGTCTTGATCGCGTCATATTTGCTATCGTAAACCGAACAACTTGCGTCTTCAGCGATGTCCTTAAGGATATCAAGAGATCCGGGAATATCACGTTCTCTTTCGAACACGATCATATTTATTTTGCTGTCGTGAGGGGTTACGCTAATTAAAGGTACTAACAAGTTACGCGCATCGTAAACGTACAGGTTTCCAAACAAACTTCCGACCGCTATAGTACCTTCACTTGCATCGACCGAAGTGAGCGGGTACTGTAAGTGTCCTCGGAAAATCGACGACCCAGACGTCTCGTCGTACACGCAAAATTTATGATCGGAACTTACCGAAACAAATCTGTTCCGATCATCGATGAGCGCCAGACCGGTGACAGGTGCGATATGCATTTGCGACAATAACGTCGACGCGTTTTTCTGAAGGTCCCAGTGCGTAACCGTTCCGTCCTCGGTTCCAAACAACAAGATCTCATCGTTTTTTGGATGAAAACGCATAAATGAACCTTTTGATGTAGCCAAAACTTCTTGGGCGCCACCAGTTTTCATGTGATAAACGAAGATAGAACCTGCAGCTAAAGCCACCGCCACGTTATTATCGCTACTGTTGAAATCCAAAATGTTCACCGCGCTGGTATGATTGTGCATCAATTTGTAAACAGACTGACTTTTTGTATCGTACAAAACAACTTCACCATTTTTCGTACCCAATCCGGTCATGTACTTGTTGGTGCGAAAAAAGGTAGCGGCCGAAACGTCGCACACCGATTTGATTTCATGAACAGACGTAATTTTTCTTGGGTTTTCATCGAAATCACCTCCGGGGTCGAATTTTCCGACATCATAATCATGAGCTCGTTGTCATTGTTCCACGACACCGAGGTGATGTTATCATTCTGGGGTGGAATGTACGAATACATCGAAATGTGTTTGGCATTGTGAAACTTCAAGTCGCGACCAGCACTCACGAACATTTTGTGATTCATTGTCACCAAATACTGTAACTGTCACTCAAAAAAAAAAAAAAAAGAACGCCACCTATTCGAAAACGAAGTCAAAATTTAAACCAATAAGAACGTCAGTTGCGACGGTTGAGGTTAGCTTTCAGATAGTGGTTGGTGTTGCCAACTAAATAAAAATTCAAAGTTTCTAGTTTTTTCCCCAGCCGTCTCAGATTTTGTTGCTGTTGAATTTTCGAACGTGTTAAAAAAACAATAATGCAAAATTAACTACTCATCGCTTCGACTAATACCAAAGTAATTGCGCGTAAAGAGTTAATGAACTGCAGAATCTAATATTGTGTACTCTGCAATTTCCCCTCTTTTCCAATCGAGATTAAATTAAACTTAGTCTTAATTTGAAATTCTAACTTAAGTGTGGTTTATAAACGAATTTGTCGATAAAGTGTGATTTACGTTCGAATTACAATCGGCCAATTAAATCTCAATAAACAGGCCGCGCCTTTTTGTGAAAATATTATTAACCGGCGTTTAATTATTAATCGGAAAAAGAACCGTTTTTTTTTCGCACTCTCCCAGTAACCCTCGGCGAATTATTTGTCCGTTTTATTAATTGAATTATTCACGACTCGGTCATTTACATTCCGCCTGTCAAACTAAATTTTATTCGTTACGGCGACAACTTGATTAAAAAGATTTTTCTAAAATTAAAGAAGATTCAGCTGCAATTCTCCTGTGTTTGTGCATAAAAGAGAATTTAAAATCGATAAAGGCTCTGACTACTGTGTACTTTACAACAACGTGCTTGACAGTTATCTAATGTGCTTCACCACAAAAGGAAACCTTAGTTTGTAATTAAATTAAAAAGATTTTGATACGTTCTCTCTCGCTCGATATTTTTTAATAATTTTTGTTTTAACCAACTACCCCCAGGCGAACGTTAACATTTTCGGGTACATCAAAGTAGGTAATGGTTGAAACAAAAAAACAATCCAACGCCTACTTAACGATGCAAAAAAAACGGCGTAAGTGGAAATTAGCAAAACGTACGTAAACTAAGTTAGCGAGCGGACATTAATCAAAAGATAAGTACTTACGGTTAAAATATTTTTTAAAGGTCATGTTTTAAAGTCGAAGTAGGGCATGCACGAAAAGTTACCAGTTTAAACTTTCTACTTAATTAAGTCGCCAGTAAAGTTTATCGCTAAAACCGACGAGGACGAGTTTGCATCATTACATAATTAACTATATTAAATCTTGAGGAAAGTGAGGTTAAAGAGTACTTCACTAAAATATAGATCTCGTTTCGCTGTATTCGCCGTTACGTCACGATTAAACAATAACTTTATTAATGATGCGTTACGGCACCGAGTTAGCGATTTATTTGAAAGAAAACCAAAAAAAATAAAACGAAGTAAAGCGGGTAAAAAACAGTAACTTAATATTTAAAGTCGAGTTCTTCTGACCAATGCGGTACTTTTTTATACCGCTCTGGAGAACCTAATCCGCTCCCACTCCATACGGCATATTAACGACGTCATTATTTTCGATCCTTGAGTAAGTCGTTCAGTTACTGTTCATGTTAACGGAGCACTTATAAAGTCTTCGTTATCGAGTGTCGTGTTAGAGAGGTTGCCATTTTCGGTCGTCAACCATGCCGTTAACAAACTGCTACAGTTACTTATGGGACATATTCCGCATCAAAAAAATTTTATTTGCGCAGGATATAAAAACCGTTATAGTTTTAATGCTTAATTAGAAGAAATGGTATTTCATTATAATTAATATTTCGGAAAAGTGCAGAAATGTGTATAGCAAATATTTATTAACACTTTCCAGAAATATCAATTGCCCTTGTATAAAGTGTTCCTTACCTTATTGCAGTTTTCGTGTATAAAAAAACCTTAAAAATCTAGATCTTTTGTTGCTACGTATCCTGAACATACAAAAACACCCAGTATAATTTACGACTAATGAGTCGCCCGAGCAGGGACTGGTACCTTCCAGGTGAAGATTAAGTGTGTCATATTTATCTATATTAACATAGGTGATTGTGTGTCTGTTTGTTTGTTTCTAACTTATTGCCGCCTAAACGGAGCATCCCTGAGAGCTGCAAAAAATTTTTAGAGTAACCCTGACATGTCTGAGTCACAATTTGGACCATTTAATTAAACAAGTTTTTCTTTCCCAGAAAATGGTTTCAACGTTTAGTTAGATGGTTTCGTCGGCTTTATATTTGTTATTACGCAAATATAAATTGGCGCCCGAGGAGGGACTTATGACTTCATGGTTTTGAATCAGGAATATTTCTCAGTTTGTTCATTAATTTCATTTCCAGAATTCCTTATTTTTAAAAAATGAAGACCAAGTCACCGGTAGAACAAAAAAACTGACACCGAGTTTAGTTGGATCTACAGAATAAAAAACTCTTTTATGTAAGTTGGTACAATTTCGTAACTGAGACTGTAAATCTTTAGGGATCCCTGAAATAGCAGGGTGATTGTTTTTATGGTGTAAGCTTGGGGAGGAGTAGGAAAGTTCTTTTCAGTAAAAATATTTAAAGTTTACAAAATTGATTCGGGTGTGGTGAGACAAAACCACTTTTATTGAGCTCGACATGCCAGACATGTTTCTTATAGTACGTATAGTAGTATAAGTACGATCCAATTGTTCTAAGTACGCAACTACTCATTTTAACGCAAATCCAATCATCAATCATGGCGCAATGTAAAAATCAATTCGTCGCTCATTACGCGCGCGTTTGTTTTCAGAGTACTTCACGTAATTATTTAAACCAGTTTAAACTTTCTACTTAATTAAGTCGCCAGTAAAGTTTATCGTTAAAACCGACGAGGACGAGTTTGCATCATTGCATAATTAATTATATTAAATCTTGAAGAAAGTGAGGTTAGAGAGTACTTTACTAAAATTTAGATCTCGTTTCGCTGTATTCAAAATGTTCATGTTAACGTAACACTTATAAAATCTTCGTAATCGAGTGTCGTGTTAGAGAGGTCCCCATTTTTGGTCGTCACCCATGCCGTTAACAAACTGCTACAGTTACTTATGGGACACATTCCGCATCAAAAAAATCTTATTTGCGCAGGATATTAAAACCGTTATAGTTTTAATGCTTAATTAGAAGAAATGCTTTAATGGTATTTCATTATAATTAATATTTAGGAAAAATAAGCAAAGGTGGCCATAGCAAATATTTATTAACACTTTCCAGAAATATCAATTGCCCTTGTATAAAGTGTTCCCTACCTTACTGCAGTGTTCGTGATAATAAAAAAACCTTAAAAATCTAGATCTTTTGTTGCTACGTATCCTGAACCCACAAAAACACCCATAAACACAGTATAATTTACGACTAATGACTGGTACCCTCCAGGTGAAGATTAAGTGGTCATGTTTATCTATATTAATATACGTGATGGTGTCTGTTTGTTTGTATCTTACTTATTGCCTCCCAAACGGAGCATCCCCCAGGGCTGATCAAAAATTTTACGGAGAGTAACCCTGACATTTCTGAGTCACAATTTGGACCATTTAACTAAACATATTTTTCTTTGCCAGAAAATGGTTTCAACGTTTAGTTAGATGGTCTCGTCAGCTTTATGTTTGTTATTACGCAAATATAAATTGGCACCCGAGCAGGGACTTATGACTTCATGGTTTTGAATCAGAAATACTTCTCAGTTTGTTTATTAATTTCATTTCCAGAATTCTTTATTTTTAAAAAATAAAGACCAAGTCACCGGTACAAAAAAAAAGAAAACTGGCACCGAGTTTAGTTGGATCTACAAAATAAAAAAGTCCTTTATGAAACTTTAATTAAGCTCGCAGTTGGTGCAATTTCGTGACTGAGACTGTAAATCTTTAGGGATCTCTGAAATAGTAGGGTGATTGTTTTTATGGTGTAAGCTTGGGGAGGAGAGGGAAAGTTCTTTTCAGTAAAAATATTTAAAGTTTATAAAATTGATTCGGGTGTGGTTGGTCAAAACCACCGGTATTGTGCCCAGATTAAATCATGCCAGACATGTTTCTTATAGTACGTATAATAGTACGAACCAATTGTTTTAAGTACGCATCTACTCATTTTAACGCAAATCTGATCATTAATCATGGCGCAATCTAAAAATCGATTCGTCGCTCATTACGCGCGCGTTTGTTTTCAGAGTACTTCACGTAATTATGTACAGTCATGTCGTGTAACGGGATAAGGACGTTTGAGGATGATTGTTGAACGTGACCCTTTTCTACGTAAGCCCCTAATGCGCCCAGTTAAAATGTGTCCCGCATAAACTACGCGCTAAAAAAACAAGAATATATTTTCTTAAGAATCTCAAGAGCTACTCCGCAATTCAATTATTTAAATTTAGAGACCCTTAGTTCCCGTAACAGAGTAACTAAAATTACATTTTTACGTTTAAAAGAAAATTTTTAGCAGGAATATAAATATTACCTAAGTTGTTACGGTGCGCATAACCAACAACTCTCACTGACCTATTTAGACAAATTCAAGAGAAACTTTCCGGGATGTATGTATCTCCACATCAGACTTAGATTTTACTGAACGAACCGCGGCCGAATAAAGCCTTCTCTTTTTCCGACAAGAATCGATAAAAACCCTTATCAGAAGTAAATCCTAGAAAGATATTCGAACCGACATTCAACGTAATTATCTTACTTCGGCGCGAATTCTTTTTATTTTAAAAAAAAAGCGAAGATCGTAAATTAATAAGACGAGTTTAATTTTCTACGGAACGACGCTCGCGCTGAATAACTTAATCGTCAACGCGCGGAATTTGCGCTCATAATTACTAAAAAGTGACTTGTTTCGTTTTAGTCTTAGTAGGCCATAAGTCACTGTCGCCACTAAATTGTCTTCCGCTCTCTACAACTAATGCGTCGACTTATCACAGCCTACTCGAAATCGATATTTTTCATTTCTATGGGCTTAGAAATGTGACTTTGATGAAATAAAAACATTTTTCAGTTTGTGTTTGTATGACCTGATACGATGACCTTGAACACTGATTTTAATAGACTTAGACAACAACTTTGTAATAGTTACTCATTCTATATAATTTTGAATCATCTGTTCCATTCAGAATGGAAAATTGCCAATATACGTGAAAAACACAAATTGGATGCACACATATGCCATAAGTACGTGACGTCACACGCAAAGGCGTGGTTTAATTTTTTCCGTTTTTACGGTACGAACCTCGTACGCGTCGAAGTAAAAATAATCACGGAAACTAAACTAATTTGAAATATGGAAACGCGCTAGAACGAAACAATTTATTAAAAAGGAAAGGGCGTTTAAGTGAATTGCGAAGGAGCGTAAAAAAAGTCGATTTCACTTAAAAACAACCGTACGTTCAATTACGTCGTCGTTTACATCAAAAGTGCATTTTCCTTGTAATGGATACAAGCGATTGCTTTCAGTGGTAAAAAAAATGGTGTTAATTAATCGATGGATTAGTAAAAAATACCTGAAATCCTGAACATGTGGCGGTCGTATGCGAATGTTGGGATGCCGACGTCGAACCATAGTTGAGTTGATAAGCTGTATCGAGTATTTTCTTATGGGCTGACGCATGGGCCCGATACGCTGAAACGCTAAGCTTCATTTGCTCAAAATATTCCAAGATATTGTCGAGCAGAGCACCCACCCCCTGGACCGAATTAACGGACCAGGGATATCTGAAACAACAAAAAACACAACGTTCAGACGAAAAAGAAGAGGGACGTATCAATGATAAAACTTATAGATAACAAAAGCTTTGGGGTCGACGGCATTAACCCTGTCACAAAAATAAAGGATTAAACAAGCAAGGATCGTTCTTTAATCCTCTTATAATAACCTACGACTGTGTCGTAATAGACAAGAATTAATTAGTTGGATGCTGATACATTTATGACACTCGGTATAACAGAAAAATCTTTAGTGCGAACAATATGAAACAATAAATTGATAAAATTAGGTTTACGCACTGCTCGAATGTGGCATCAAGTGTTTTATGGTTTTCTATTATTCGCAGTTATGAGACTTGTTTACAACTTTTCGCTCAACTTTTAGTGGCTCGCTATTAAAGATTTTTTTGCGCGCCCGAATCCACCTTGTTCGACGTTCCGCCTTCGGATTCTACATGCTTCGTCGGCTAATTGATATGCAGAGAGCATGTTTTGCTTGTTCGCACAATAGAACGCCTACAGCCACCAACATAATTCTCTCAAACAGGCCATAAAGTCCAAGTGTTGCAGCTTGTGCACTTCCCATAATTTAATTTGTTTCCGCTCGATCGCAGATAATACGATATCGTAATTGGTTCAGATTTTTTCTGCTTTAACAGAAGTTAAATTGTGATGAAAAACAAAAAAACATCGATATCTCGTACGAATTGATGACATCTAACTAAATTATTTCAACTTAAAAATTTTCTGTTATAAAAAAAAACATTTAAAGAAACAGACTTGACAAGAAAGAAAAATTAGAAAATATTAGTCATATTTATAGAAAAAAACTAGTAACATCATAAAAACTAAGCAACATCCATGTCACGTGCGAATTGATGACATCTAAGTACACGATTTCAAACCATACATTTCCAGCTACGAAATCGAACAGATCAAATTTTGAGACATAAATATAGGAAAAAACGGTACAACAAATGACATCAATAATCGGTGTTACGTACAAGTTAATGACATCTAAGTACACGGTTACGAAATGAAACTTTTAAAGACATTGACAAAGAGTACTTAAGCCTTAGATAAATATGAATAATAAGTTCCGAAAAAATTCAATAACATCATTATAAAAATCACGTGCGAATTGATATCTAAATACGTGGTTTCAACCCAACCAATTCCGGTTACAAAATCGAACCATTCCAATTTTGACAAGAAGTTAAACTTGAAAAAATATTTATTTATTGGTACATTTTAAATATTGTGTTATGATGTAAGTGTTATGTATGGTGTCCCAGAAGATCAGTATAAACCTGTATAATGTGGTGACAAAATCGTGTGCAATTGGCAGAGCATTTACTTCAAGGTTTAGGAAAACCACTAAAACCTAAACATGCCAACCCTTACCCACCTTAGTATTCATATGTAATAATATTAATTAGATAGATAGATAAATATTTTTATCAGTTTGTCTAATTAATCATCTTACAAACGGTTTGGTTAATCTCCTAACTTAAACTACATCCCTAACAAACTTCCTAAAAACTAATAATAATGTTCCTTTTTAAAACAACCCAACACCAAAACTTAAAATTTCCTTCTTCCAGATAAAAATTTTCTTCTTATTAATACTTCCTTCATCAATTCCTCTCCTTCCCCTTTTTCTCATAATATTACATTTCTTTTTCTTTCTTCTCTTCTCATTTGTTTGCACTCTTCTATCAAATGCTGCAAGTCCTCACATCCCTCCCCACACATTCTGCACTTTCTTTCTCCATCCTCTAGCCAATACCTGTTCACCTTTTCTTCATTCCCACACCTAAATCTCGCTATCATCCTTTTCGTCTTTAAACTTTTGTTTCCTGTTATATATTTCGGTACTCCCTCGGTCATAACCTTTCCATATCCTTCTTTATATCTTCCTTCCATTATTTTTGTTCTTCTTCTTGAATTTGTGTATTTTATCCCTTTTCACTATGTCGTCTTCTATACTTATGCCTTTTGCTCTTCTTCTTTCTACTTCTTCTCTGGCATACCCTACTCTTTCGTAATATATTCTTCTTTCTTCTTGTTCTAATTTTATTCTCTGCTTCTTCACTTATTTCCAACATTCCTTTAGAATTGTATTTTTCTCCCTTTTGTAGAGTTAGAACTCTTCTTCATACCTCAATGCTATCTTACCAGCTTGTACTCTTATCTTCTCAATTTTTATTTCTTCCTCAACTATATATGACGGTGTTTCCTTTTCTAGCCCCAACGTCCACCTCCAATACTTTTATTGTACTTTTTCCAATTTTTCCCACTCCCTCCATCCCTATACCTCCGCACCGTACATCATAACACTTCTCACTACTTTCTGAAAAGCCATTACCTTGTTTCTATGTTAAACCCAAACACTCTCTCTCTATTCCCCACACCTGCCCCACGACTTTGTTACCCTTTTTACTAATTCTCTTACATGATCATCTTTATTATTATATTTTATAGTATATCCTAAATATTTCCATTCGTTCACTCTTTCTACCACTTCTTCTCCCCATTTCCATTTTCTCTTCTCTTTTCCTTCTTCCTTGTTTTTTTGAAACACTATTACTTTCGTCTTCATTCCCTTTCCTCCTATGTACTTCTTCACTATTTCTATTGCTTATCTCATTTCTTCTTCCTTACTTGCCACCACCACTAAATCGTCCGCATATGCCAGAACCCATACTTTCTTCTTTCGTATTACCACTTTACCCCTTTGTTTACCTTTCACTACCTCTACCATATCGGCCATGTATAGAACGAATAAGCTAGGGCTTACTAGACATCCCTGTTTAAGTCCTTTATTGGTCCAAAAAAATTCATCAACTTTTCCTTCAGTTCTTGTTTGACACTTTGTTTCATTATATAACTCTTCCAGAGCTTCTATCAGATCTTCTGTTATCCCTTTTTCTCTTAGCCTTTTCCATAAATCTTTCCTATCCCCGTTATCAAACGCAACCTTTATATCTAGGAACAAAGAGAACATCTTCTCCCCTTATTTTCTAGTTCCTTGTTCACCAATTGTCTCAATATATATATATATATATATATATATATATATATATATATATATATATATTTGTCAATCGTCCTTCGCCCTTTCCTAAATCCCTTTTGCCAATCACCTATTAAATTTCTTTCTTTTATCTTCGCCTCTAGCCTCCTTTTCAATATCTCCGCGTAGAATTTGTACCCTGCGTTTGTGATACTCACTCCTCTATAATTCCGTACTTCTCTTCTCTCTCTCCCTTTATACATCGGACATATTATTGCTTCCTTCCACTTCTCATGTAATCCTTCCCCTCTCCATATCCTACTTAGTATTGATCTCATCCTTTCTCTCATCTTAATCCCTGTGTTCGGTCCGTCCCTTCCGCTTTCCCACCCTCCTTTCTTTTGCTAAAGATTTCTTATATTCTTTTTTAAATTCTTATACTCCTCTAAAGTTGTGTGTCCTTTTTCCATTTTCTTCTACCTTGTCTTGCTTCTTTTTCTTTCTCTTGCACTCTCCGTTCCACCAATAACTTTTTCTTCCCATTTCTGTTTTATTTTTTCGGTAGGTTTTTTTCTACTCCCTCTTCCATTCTTCTTGCAATGTCTTCGATTTCTTCTTCTATCCCTTTCTTTGTTTCTTGTTTGTATTCCATTATTTCTTTATAGTTTTCTATACTTTCCTCTGTACCTTTTTTACTATTCATTTTTCCCTTAGTTTTTCTTTCTCTTCTGCTTCTCTTTCGTTAAAGAAACCTTCTATTGTTGCTGATCTGATTCTTCTTCTTCTCCTATTTTGATTTTGTTTATTTTCCACAAGCTTTCTTCGTTCCCTATCACATAATCGATTATCGATTCTCCTCTTTCACTTATGTATGTATACTCCCCTTTCTCCCTTCTTCCATATTTCCATTTAGAATTGTCAATCCCTTCTTCTCACACATTTCCAGTAGTATTCTTCCTTGTCCATTTATTTTTGTATCTATTGACATTCTCCTTTTTTCCTCTCCATTTACCATCATCCCTCCCTCTTCTCCTATTCTTGCGTTAAAATCCCCCCTTAATATTACTTTTCCTACTTCTTCTTCTTTCAGTACTTCTTCGATATTATATCTGGTTTCTTTCATCTCTTTTCCATTTACTGTTAACACTACGTAATTTTCTCCTTCGTTTGTTGTCATAAGCCTTTTAACAATTACTTGCACTTGTTTCTCTTCCTTCTCTTCTTTACTCTCCCAATCCTTTTCACTCTAGTAATATTCCCCCCTTTCGCCCTTCCTTTTTTCTGATTTCTTTCCGAAAACTGAACTCTCCACGCATATTCTCCTGGTAGCCTCTCTTTCCAGTTTTACCTAGTCAGATAAATATTAGTCAGAAATATAGAAAAAAATTAATAACATCATTATAGAAACTAAGCAACATCCGTATCACGTGGTAATTGATGACATCTAAGTACAATGTTTCAAACCAAACATTTCCGGTTACGAAATCAAACTTGAACAAGTATGAGACATAAATATAGAAAAAAACATCAATAATCGATGTTCCGTACAAATTAATGACATCTAAGTACACGGTTCCAATCTAAACATTTTTGGTTACAAAATGAAACATTTAAAGAAACAAATTTTGACCCGGAGTAAGACTTGGATAAATATTAGTCAAAAATACATAAAAAAATTTAATAACATCATTATAAAAACTAAGCAAGGTCTATATCACGTGCTAATTGATGACATCTAAGTACTAGGTTTCAAACCAAACATTTCCGGTTACGAAATCGAACAGTTCAAATTTTGACAAAAAGTAAAACTGGAACAAATATGAGAGATAAATACAGAAAAAGAAATAATAGCATCAATAATCGATGTTCCGTACAAGTTAATGACATCTAAGTACTAGATTTTCAACCCAACATTTCCGGTTACGAAATCAAACAGTTCAAATTTTGACAAGAAGAAAAACTTGAACAAATATGAGACATAAATATAGAGAAAAAAATCATGACATCAATAATCGGTGTTACATACAAATTAATGACATCTAAGTACACGGTTCCAATCTAAATATTTTCGGTTACGAAATGAAATATTTAAAGATACAAATTTTAACAAGGAGTAAGACTTGGATAAATGAGTCGTAAAAACTGAAAAAAATTTAATAGCATCATTATAAAAACTAGTGGGGGCAATGAAATCCGGTTTAGTCAAGATTCTTACAAAATCAAAACCGGTTTACCAAAAATCCGTTTGTTGAACCGATTTAAAAATCGTTTTGAACCGGTTTAAAAATCGGATTGTTGAACCGGTTTAAACAATGTGTTTGTTGAACCGGTTTAAAAATCGGTTTCGAGAACCGTTGTACAAAATCAGTTTGTTGAACTGGTGTAAAATCGGTTTTATTACGCCATTAAATAAAATCGTACCATTGAACCCCTTTAAAAACCGCGGTTTGTTAAACCGGTTCATAAACCACGATTTTTGAAACGGTTTAAAACCGCGGTTTTGAAGAAGTTTAAAACTGTTATTAAATCGGTTTAAAACGGCCATTAAACCGCGGTTTGTTGAACCGGTTTAGAAACCGCGGTTTGCTGAATAGGTTTAAACAACTCGGTTTGTTAAACAGGTTTATAAATAAACCGTCTTTTGTCATCAATTTTCTTTTTCGACGGTTTCTGCTACCACTAATAAAAACTATGCAACATCGACATCACGTACAAATTGATGACATCTAAATACAACATTCCAACCTAAATATTTCCGGTGGCGATGTGAAACATATAAAGAAATAAATTTTGTCGAGAAGTAAAACTTTTCACACACATTTAAAATATAAGGTTTTCCGTAACAGATAACAGTACATCAAATAAAACTGCGCATTGTTCAAAAAGAACGTGAAGTGTTGTAAGCCTGCGAAGTAGTATTAAAAATATCAGTGAAAAAAGCGTCCTAGTTCAAGAGGTCACTGCCGAAAACCGTTAAAGATCACACGTACACATCGAATAGATTTACCAGGTTAGCTTAAGTTAGAACCTATACTTAAATCTATGTATTAAAATTAAATAAAATTGTAATGAATTTTAAATTGCGCAAAGCCGCGCACGTAACGTTATTTAGAATTATATTCATATTTGTAAGAATTAATTAAATACGTTTGATTATTTTTTCTAAAATTAAAATTTTGTTAAACCATAAACCACGTTATTTTTATTAAGAATCCAAGCCTTAGAGATATTATCAAGCAAAGAATTTTAAACAAAGAAAGTTTCATTCATTCAATGTAAAATTATTTTATTCAACACAATAATGCAATCATCGCAGTATGTATACTTTGCTACAAGAACAATGTATACGGTAAACTACGGCTGAAGGTCAGTTGTCATTTGTCTTCTGTTTCCATAGTGAACTGGGATACTAAGATGTTGGATGTTTAGGTGTCGAAGAAAGTAGTTAAACTTCTCTATGCCGTGTTTCCAAACGAAAAAAGTGATATACCCACTTTATTCCCCGCGTACTTTCCTCCCCGCGTACTTTTCTCCCCGAAATACTTTTCTCCCCGCGTACTTTCCTCTCCGAGTACTTTCTTCCCAGCGTACTTTCCTCTCCGGATACTTTCCTCCCCAAAATACTTTCCTCCTCGCTATTTCCTTCTCCGCTCATAATAAAAAATGACAAATATTCATGATTAAAACAAATTTACGTGAAAAATAGTTTGTTTTTGAAATTGTTATTATGAATGTAATTTTTTTCAAGATATAAGTTGTAATAACTGTAACCTAACAACCAACACCGTTTACCCCCGATCACATAAACACAACTCGCAATGTAGCTTCGTCCTCACTGTTTCTAAAAATCTAACTTTTTAAAAACCTAGTTTTGTCTTAATATGAAAATTCACTTCTAAATAAACCTGGACAGGTTGTGTCAATTCAATTAAATAAATCTGTATTAGCTTATAGTATATGAGTGGATCCAAATTCTAACTTAAAGTTAGATTTTCTATATCAAAGTTTTGTTAAAAAGAAGGTACAAGTATCAATGTTGGGTTCAAATTCTAACTTCTAAATTTTACATTAAAATTCAAGATGTGATCGAATTAAAATTTCTATATTCTAACTTGATTCTAACTTTATAGCATCAAATACTAACTTTGATTTTAATTTATTTCAATCAAAGCAAGATTGGAGTGTTTTTTAGTTGCGTTTCGCTTTGACCTAAGAGTTATTTACCTAAAACATTAAGGATTCAAATTCTAACGCTGTCACAATCTGTGATAATTTTTTTAGAATCAGTGACTTACATAATTAAGACTGAAAGAAGTCTTTCAAAAGTTAGATTTTTAGACGCAGTGAGGTTTGAACAATAATTTCAAAACTAATGAAAGAGTATTATTCGGTTTTTAACGAGTTGTTAACATAAAAAAAATTAAGAAATGTTTCTGTTAGAAAGAGTGAGTTGGTTTAAAAAAAAAGAAAAACGCGGAAGAAAGAAATAAAAAATATAAAACTTTACAAATTTGTGTTTATTCAAATTTAATGCTTCCATACAAGCCAAGTTACATGGTTTCTTAATAAGTTAGACGTTTCAGAAACAGTGAGATTTTTTTGCAAACGTTTATTCGAGTGTTATAGATTGTTAATATAACTGTTTGATTGACGCAATCAGTGATAATTTTTTAGAAACACTGAAATTAAATTGTATAATTAAGTATAAAACAGGTTTTCAAAATGTTAGATTTTTAGAAACAGTGAGGTTTGAAATCAGCGAAACTTTTTATTTGGTTTTTGATGAATAGGTAACGTAAAAAAATTAAGGGATGTTTTTGCTAAAAACAGTGAGTGGGTTTAAAAAGGAAAAATACTGGACTAAGAAATAAGAAAATATAAAACTTTACAAATTGGTGGTTATTCAGATTTATTACGGCTATACAAACAAAGATATATGGTTTCTGAAGAAGTTAGATGTTTTAGAAACAGTGAGATTCTTGTTTATGCATGTGTTATTGGTTGTTAAAACAACTATTTGATTGGCGCAATCTGTGATGATTTTTTAGAAACAGTGAGGTTTGAATCATAATTTAGAAACAATTGAAATTTTATTATTCGATTTTTAACATATATAAATTAAAAAAGTGTAAGAAACAGTGAGTGGGTATAAAAAATTAATTACATTTAAAGAAAACACTGCGGAGCTAAGAAACAAAAAATATGAAACTTTTCAAAGTGGTGTTTATTCAGAATTAATGCGTCCACAAAACCAAGTTAGATGGTTTCTTAAGAAGTTAATTGTTTCGGAAACAGTGAGTGAGTTTAAAATTTAATTATTTGAAGAAAATATGAGGAGTTAAAAAATAAAAAACATAAAACTTTACAAATTGGTGGTTATACAAATGTATGCGTCCATACAAGCCAAGATAGATAGTTTCTTAAGAAGTTAGATGTTTCAGAAACAGTGAGATTTTTTTTGCAAACGTGATAATTTTTTAGAAACACTGAAATTGAATTGTATAATAAAAAATAAACAAGTTTTCAAATTGTTAGATTTTTAGAAACAGTGAGATTTGAAACCAGCGAATCTTTCTAATCCGGTTACGGTACGAACTGTTTCTGTTAGAAACAGTGAGTGGGTTTTTAAATTATTTACATTTGAAGAAAACATGAGGAATTAAAAGATAAAAAACATAAAACTTGAAAATTGGTGTTCATGTTTCAGAAACAGTGAGATTTATTGTGCAAATGCTTCTTCATATGATAGATTGATAAAAACTATTTCATTACCAAAATAGATGATATATTTTTAGAATCAGTGACTTACAGCAGTGAAGTTTGAACAATAATTCGAAACTTTATTATTCGGATTTTAACAAAACATAACATTAACATTATGTTAGAAATAGTGAACGAGTTTAAAAATTAATTACATTTGAAAAAAATATGCGAAACCATTAGATAAATAACATAAAACTTGACAAGTTAGTCTTTATTCAAATTTAATGCGTTCATACAAGCCAAGATAGATGGTTTGTTAAGAAGTTAGATTTTTCAGAAATGGTAAGATTTTTTGCAAACGTTTATTCATGTGTTATAGGTTGTTAGAACAACTATTTGATTGGCGCAATCTGTGATGATTTCTTTAGAATCAGTGACTTACATAATTAAGACTGAAACAAATATTTAAAAATTTAGATTTTTAGAAGCAGTGAGGTTTGAACAATAATTTCGAAACAAGTAAGTTTTTGACGAGTTGTTAACGTAACATAAATGTTAGAAACAGTGAGTGAGTTAAAAAAATTACATTTTATAAAAATAAATTGGGGAGCTAAGGAACAAAAAACAATGAACTTTGCAAGTCGGTGTCTATTCAGATTTAACGCTTCAATGCAAGCAAAAATAGATGGTTTCTTAATAAGTTAGATGTTTTAGAAACAGTGAGATTTATTGTGCAAATGCTTCTTCATATGTTAGATTGATGAGAACATTAAATGATTGGTAAAATCGGTGATTTTTAGAAGCAGTGAAGTTTAAAAAATAATGCGAAACCTTATTATTCGTGATATTTTTTTTAGAATCAGTGACTTACATAATTAAGACTGAAACAAATATTTAAAACCTTAGATTTTTGGAAACAGTGAGGTTTGAACAATAATTTCGAAACATAAGAAAGTTTATTATTCGGTTTTTGACGAGTTGTTAACGTAACATAAATGTTAGAAACAGTGAGTGTGTTTAAAAAAATTATATTTGGAAAAAATATGCTGAGCTAAGAAACTAAAAACTTGGTGTCTATTCAGATTTAACGCTGCAATACAAGTAAAAATAGATAGTTTCTTAATAAGTTAGATATTTCAGAAACAATGAGATTTATTGTGCAAATGCTTCTTCATATGTTAGGTTGATAAAAAAATGATTTAATTGGCAAAATCGGTGATACTTTTTTTTAAATCAGTGACTTACATGATTAAAAATAAAACAAGTTTTCAAAAAGTTTTTTAGAAGCAGTGAAGTTTGAACAATAATTCTAAACTTTATTATTCGGATTTTAACGAAACGTTAAAAAATTACGGACTATTTATGTTAGAAATAGTGAGCAAGTTTAAACATTATTTACATTTGAAGAAAATATGCAAAACCATTAGATAAATAACATAAAACTTGACAAATTAGTGTTTATTCAAATTTAATGCGTTCATATAAGCCAAGGTAGATCGTTTGTTAGGAAGTTAGATTTTTCAGAAATAGTGAGATTTTTGCAAACATTTCTTCATGTGTTATAAGTTGTTAGAACAACTATTTGATTGCCGTAATCCGTGATATTTTTTTAAAATCAGTGACTTACATACATAATTAAGACTGAAACAAATATTCAAAAAACTTAAATTTTAGAAGCAGTGAGAGGTTTGAACAATAATTTCGAAACATATGAAAGTTTATTATTCGGTTTTGACGAGTTGTTAACGTAACATAAATGTTAGAAACAGTGAGTGTGTTTAAAAAAATTATATTTGGAAAAAATATGCTGAGCTAAGAACCTAAAAACTTGGTGTCTATTCAGATTTAACGCTGCAATACAAGTAAAAATAGATGGTTTCTTAATAAGTTAGATATTTCAGAAACAGTGAGATTTATTGTGCAAAAGCTTCTTCATATGTTAGGTTGATAAAAAAATGATTTAATTGGCAAAATCGGTGATATTTTTTTTAAATCAGTGACTTACATGATTAAAAATAAAACAAGTTTTCAAAAAGTTTTTTAGAAGCAGTGAAGTTTGAACAATAATTCAAAACTTTATTATTCGGATTTTAACGAAACGTTAAAAAATTACGGACTATTTATGTTAGAAATAGTGAGCAAGTTTAAACATTATTTACATTTGAAGAAAATATGCAAAACCATTAGATAAATAACATAAAACTTGACAAATTAGTGTTTATTCAAATTTAATGCGTTCATATAAGCCAAGATAGATGGTTTGTTAGGAAGTTAGATTTTTCAGAAATAGTGAGATTTTTTGCAAACATTTCTTCATGTGTTATAAGTTGTTAGAACAATTATTTGATTGCCGTAATCCGTGATATTTTTTTAGAATCAGTGACTTACATACATAATTAAGACTGAAACAAATATTCAAAAACTTAAATTTTAGAAGCACTGAGAGGTTTGAACAATAATTTCGAAACATATGAAAGTTTATTATTCGGTTTTTGACGAGTCTAACATAAATGTTAGAAACAGTGAGTGAGTTTAAAAATTATATTTAGAAAATATATGCGAAGCTAAGAAACAAAAAACTTGGTGTCTATTCAGATTTAACGCTGCAATACAAGCAAAAATAGATGGTCTCTTAAAAAGTTAGATATTTCAGAAACAATGAGATTTATTGTGCAAATGCTGCTTCATATGTTAGGTTGATAAAAAACTATTGGACTGGCAAAATCGGTGATATTTTTCTAGAATAAGTGACACATAATTAAAAATAAAACAAATTTTTAAATAGTTAGATTTTTAGAAATAGTGAAGTGTGGACAATAATTCGAAACTTTATTATTCGTATTTTGACGGAACGTAAAAAAAAATTACGGACTATTTATGTTAGAAATAGTGAGTAAACTTTTCAACTTGGTGTTTATTCAAATTTGACGCTTCAATACAAGCAAAATAGATTGTTTCTTAAAAGTTAGATGTTTCAGAAACAGTTAAATTTATTGTGCAAATGCTTTCTCATATAATAGATTGATAAAAAACTATTAGATTGGCAAAATCAGTGATATTTTTAGAATCAGTAACTTACATAATTAAAAATAAAACAGGTTTTCAAAAGTTAGAATTTTAGAAGCAGTGAAGTGAGTTTAAAAATTAATTACATTTGAAGAAAAATGGAAAACTAAGAAATAAAAAACATAAAATTTATGTTTATTCAAATTTAATGCGTTCATACAAACCAAAATAGATAGTTTTTTAAGAAGTTAGAAGTTTCAGAAATGATGAGATTTTTTGCAAAAGTTTACTCATGTGTTATAGGTTGTTAAGACAACTATTTGATTGGCGCAATCTGTGATTATTTTTTAGAAGCAGTGAAGTCGAATTGCAAAATGAAGACTGATGTTAGATTTTAGAAGCAGTGAGGACTGTTTCTGTTAGAAATAGTGAGTGAGTTTAAATAATGAATAACATTTCAAAAAATACGGAACTGAGAAATAAAAAATATAAAACTGTACAAATTGATGTTTATTCAGATTTAATACAAGCAAAAATATATGGTTTATTAAAAAGTTAGATGTTACAGAAACAGTGAGATTCAAACTAAATTTTTCTTCAATTGTGCATTAAAATAATTCAAGAACCTTTCCCAAAATAACATAAGGAACTTCTCAAAAGATAGATGGCCCGCGTCAAACACAAAAAACAAATTTGACGTTGAGTAATAGATGGCGTTCGTCACGCTTGACGGTGCCCGTTCGAAAAAAAATTAATCGTACAACGATTAACATAAAAACCGAATCGTTACCGCCAGGTGGCGCAACCAAAAAAGTATTTGACCGTCTTTTTTTCGAAGTAAGTACTCCGCCCTCTCGAATTCTTTCGCGATATATAAAAGAAAAAGCCGAGAGGCTTTTATTCAATTTTGCGAAACCGAAAGCTTTTAACTCAATTTATATGCAAATTTCATTGTTATTATTAAGTCTACGAGTGTTTTCGCATCGGTCAACCAAGAAATTCTTATTCGTTATTCGTTCTTCTGCTAGAGGAAAAAAACTGTATCATTTGCATGACCTACTTATGTAATGAACGCCCGGTGAAAATTTACATACGAAGAATTTTCGCTAAGTGGAAAGTGCTTGATTAAAATTGTTTTCGAAGAGGTGAAAAAATCGTGTGCGCCGCGCGTGCACTAATTTAATATCGGAAAGCCGATGCGATTACAACTGTAGTTTGATGGGCTTCATCTGAAAATGAGCACCAGAAGACGTCGTCCACCGATGACCTTGCCGGAACCCCAAACGACTACGCCAGTTTTTCCCAAAAAAAAACTAATTAATCAAACGTGCTATGGACAACCAAAAACGGAAAACTATACAATTTTCGATAAAACAAACGTATTTACCTTCAAAATTCGACGCTATATCCATTTATAAAAACACAAATTTTCAACACCAAACAAATGAAAAAACGCGAATTTTAATTTTGCGATTTGAAAATTCGTATTATTCGTTCATGTTCTCGCCGCGCGTCAAATGAAACTACGCCAAAGATTCCGACCCGACGCAAGTCGGGACGATTCGCATGCGCCATTTTTTTTCTCGCCACTTCGGCGTAACGCGAAAATTTTCGAAAATCGCTACGTTTCGTCAACAAATCTCTCGTTCGGTAACTACTTCTAAAAATTCTATAGTCCGCTCGACGAACAGAAATAGTTAAACCACTCCCTACAAATGCGATTATATTATTAAAAGTCAGTCGTTATGGTTACAACCACATTTATTCGTTTTCATTGTTGTAAATGCACAGGTTGTGACTCAAATTTTTGAATTTTCGCGGTTTAATGAGTTTACTATAAGTTAAAGGAGGAGTGGTTTAATTGTTTCTGTTCGTCGAACAGACTATACATGCGAATATCGATTCGAACGAAAATGCGCGCCTGATTGTTATGCAACCCAAGTTACTCGCTTGTGCAAATACAACCCATTGCGCAAGTCGTAGTCTTACTCGTGTACTTTGGGTACCTACTTTCTACACAAAATATGTAAACGTCATGCCATAAAAAGTTCAAAGTTTGAACTAAATAAACTTAACAATGATACTCTAATTGAAAAAACATTCCTTTAGGTGAGTGCGGCACTTCAATTTTCTTATCCGAAATCTCACAACCACCTGTGATTTCAACAATACAACTAAACAGTGTGTAGGATTGCTGATAAGAAAGTTAAAAGTCAAAAGGAGATAAACACTTACCCGGTGTTTAACCTTGTCAAAGATCACTTTGCAGTTCAACACACATCATGCATTCCAAAGCGGTGTTCGTCAACCCATTCAAACGGCCATGGATGAACGAGAACGGCGCGCTGCAGCCGCCGCCGGTAACACCGGTGTCAAGGGTATAATCGCAGGTACGTAATGCTGTAACACCATACCAAATCGTTATAACGAATTAACTGCCATAAAGGTGGTATTACCGGTGGCATCGAAATTTGCATCACATTCCCGACGGAGTATGTGAAGACGCAACTGCAACCTCGACGAGAAAGGAGGCCAAAATACTCGGGCATCTTCGATAGCGTCAAGAAAACCGTAAAAGGACACGGATTCTTCGGGTTATACCGTGGGTTGAGCGTCTTGTTATACGGTTCCATTCCAAAAAGCGCAGTGAGGTGAGTTACATGCGACGAGTGGCCAATTTCTGAAACAAAGTTTAGGTTCGGCGCATTTGAAGCTTTTAAAAATAAAATGAAAGATGATAAAGGGAATTTGTCGGTCGGTGGACGATTACTATGCGGGTTGGGGGCCGGCGTGGCTGAAGCGATATTCGCCGTTACGCCTATGGAAACTGTGAAAGTTAAGTTCATCAACGATCAGCGAAGCCCTAATCCACGATTCAAAGGTTTTTTCCATGGTGTTTCGCTAATCGTCAAAGAGCAAGGGATCGGGGTGTTTATAAAGGACTTACCGCTACGATCATGAAACAAGGGTCGAATCAAGCGATACGTTTCTTCGTGATGGAGACTTTGAAAGATATGTATCGCGACGGCGATCCGAAAAAGCCGGTTCCAAAGTTGGTTGTTGGTGGTTTCGGTGCCATCGCAGGTGCCGCTTCGGTGTTCGGTAATACGCCCATCGATGTAGTTAAAACTCGAATGCAAGGGTTGGAGGCGCACAAGTACAAAAACACTTGGGATTGTACCGTGAAGATTTGGAAGAACGAAGCGTCGATGGCTTTCTATAAAGGCACGGTGCCAAGGTTAAGTCGCGTTTGTTTAGATGTTGCCATTACTTTTATGATTTACGATAGTTTTATGGAAGTTTTTAATAAAATATGGCCTTAAGCCCATAGACTGAAAAGGAGTAAATTTTTGAACCGTTTTTAGGGTAAATAAATAAATAAATACATAATATTTTGTTTACCTTTTTCTTACATAATAATGGACGCAAATGGCAAATGAATTTTTCAAAGCAACTAAAACAAAAGAATTCGAAAATTTGTTGTCCGCTCTTCTACCGTCCAGTGTTGCCACTTCCTTCTCACAAATTATGATTAATTAGGGCCAGTTGCACCAAAGTCGGTTAAATTTAACCGTACGTTAAAAACAATCGTTACTATGTTTAATCTTTGGATACTATTGTTTTTAACCTACGGTTAAATTTAACAGACGTTGGAAAACTAACAAAGGTTAATGAATGAAAGCGAAATTCAAATTTTAAATCGCCTAGAAGCGCCATCTTTGATCGTCTATTCAAGTTCAAGATTTAATTATGTGCACTTATCTGAAACGAATTGTAAGAATTGAGGCAAAAACGCCTACCGGGATTGGACCGTGTCGAAAAGGTAACCGTAGTTGTCAAAAGTTTCGCCACTTATCGTAAGGGGCATCATCAGGGCGAGAAACACTCAATTTGTCCAGAATTGTTTTTTGTTAATTTTTAATTAAAGGAGGCGGAACTGTGGCGGCAATTTCAAATGTAAAATAACAGATTTCCAGAAAAGTAACAAAAGAAGTAGCTATGCGAAAAAATTAAAAGTTAAGAAATCAGTACTAAAATAAAAACAATTTATTTTAAGATCAATGAAACTCGTTTGTTTAAAATCTTAATAATTAACTAAGCTGAATTTGAATTTTTGGGTTCAAAATTCAATTGTGACAAAAAAAAATAAAAATGAAGAAATCAATACGTACTTAATTAAAAAACAATTGATTTGAAGATGATTAAAACTCGTTTGTTTAAAATCTTAATATTTATTAAACTAAATTTGAATGTTTGGGTTCAAAATTCAATTGTTGCCAAAAAAATTGAAACCAAACTTGACTTTATTCCTAAAAAATCAACATTTAATCAGTAAAATAATTGATTATAATACTAATAAAACTTGATTGTTTAAAATCTTAATAACTAACTAATCCGGATTTGAATTTTGGGTTCAAAATTCAATTGTTGCCAAAAAATTTAAAACAAACTTGACTTTATATTTCTTAAAAAATTAACATTTAATCAATAAAATAATTGATTTGAATATCAATAAAACTACGATTTATTAAAATTCCAGTGACTGACTAAATGTAATCTGAATTTAAAATTCAATTGTTGCCAAAAAAATTAAAACCAAACTTGACTTTATTCCTAAAAAATCAACATTTAATCAGTAAAATAATTGATTATAATACTAATAAAACTTGATTGTTTAAAATCTTAATAACTAACTAATCCGGATTTGAATTTTTGGGTTCAAAATTCAATTGTTGCCAAAAAATTGAAAACAAACTTGACTTTATATTTCTTAAAAAATTAACATTTAATCAATAAAATAATTGATTTGAATATCAATAAAACTACGATTTATTAAAATTCCAGTGACTGACTAAAAGTAATCTGAATTTAAAATTCAATTGTTGCCAAAAAATTAAAACCAAACTTGACTTTATTCCTAAAAATCAACATTTAATCAGTAAAATAATTGATTATAATACTAATAAAACTTGATTGTTTAAAATCTTAATAACTAACTAATCCGGATTTGAATTTTGGGTTCAAAATTCAATTGTTGCCAAAAATTGAAAACAAACTTGACTTTATATTTCTTAAAAATTAACATTTAATCAATAAAATAATTGATTTGAATATCAATAAAACTACGATTTATTAAAATTCCAGTGACTGACTAAAAGTAATCTGAATTTAAAATTCAATTGTTGCCAAAAAATTAAACCAAACTTGACTTTATTCCTAAAAATCAACATTTAATCAGTAAAATAATTGATTATAATACTAATAAAACTTGATTGTTTAAAATCTTAATAACTAACTAATCCGGATTTGAATTTTTGGGTTCAAAATTCAATTGTTGCCAAAAATGAAAACAAACTTGACTTTATATTTCTTAAAAATTAACATTTAATCAATGAAATAATTGATTTGAATATCAATAAAACTACGATTTATTAAAATTCCAGTGGCTGACTAAAAGTAATCTGAATTTAAAATTCAATTGTTGCCAAAAAATTGAAACCAAACTTGACTTTATTCCTAAAAATCAACATTTAATCAGTAAAATAATTGATTATAATACTAATAAAACTTGATTGTTTAAAATCTTAATAACTAACTAATCCGATTTGAATTTTGAGTTCAAAATTCAATTGTTGCCAAAAAATTTAAAACAAACTTGACTTTATATTTCTTAAAAATTAACATTTAATCAATAAAATAATTGATTTGAATATCAATAAAACTACGATTTATTAAAATTCCAGTGACTGACTAAATGTAATCTGAATTTAAAATTCAATTGTTGCCAAAAAATTAAAACCAAACTTGACTTTATTCCTAAAAATCAACATTTAATCAGTAAAATAATTGATTATAATACTAATAAAACTTGATTGTTTAAAATCTTAATAACTAACTAATCCGATTTGAATTTTTGGGTTCAAAATTCAATTGTTACCAAAAATTGAAAACAAACTTGACTTTATATTTCTTAAAAATTAACATTTAATCAATAAAATAATTGATTTGAATATCAATAAAACTACGATTTATTAAAAATTCCAGTGACTGACTAAAAGTAATCTGAATTTAAAATTCAATTGTTGCCAAAAAATTAAAACCAAACTTGACTTTATTCCTAAAAATCAACATTTAATCAGTAAAATAATTGATTATAATACTAATAAAACTTGATTGTTTAAAATCTTAATAACTAACTAATCCGGATTTGAATTTTTGGTTCAAAATTCAATTGTTGCCAAAAATTGAAAACAAACTTGACTTTATATTTCTTAAAAATTAACATTTAATCAATAAAATAATTGATTTGAATATCAATAAAACTACGATTTATTAAAATTCCAGTGACTGACTAAAAGTAATCTGAATTTAAAATTCAATTGTTGCCAAAAAAATTAAAACCAAACTTGACTTTATTCCTAAAAATCAACATTTAATCAGTAAAATAATTGATTATAATACTAATAAAACTTGATTGTTTAAAATCTTAATAACTAACTAATCCGGATTTGAATTTTGGGTTCAAAATTCAATTGTTGCCAAAAAAATGAAAACAAACTTGACTTTATATTTCTTAAAAAATTAACATTTAATCAATGAAATAATTGATTTGAATATCAATAAAACTACGATTTATTAAAATTCCAGTGGCTGACTAAAAGTAATCTGAATTTAAAATTCAATTGTTGCCAAAAAAATTAAAACCAAACTTGACTTTATTCCTAAAAAATCAACATTTAATCAGTAAAATAATTGATTATAATACTAATAAAACTTGATTGTTTAAAATCTTAATAACTAACTAATCCGGATTTGAATTTTTGGGTTCAAAATTCAATTGTTGTCAACAATTGAAAACAAACTTGACTTTATATTTCTTAAAAATTAACATTTAATCAATAAAATAATTGATTTGAATATCAATAAAACTACGATTTATTAAAATTCCAGTGACTGACTAAAAGTAATCTGAATTTAAAATTCAATTGTTGCCAAAAAATTAAAACCAAACTTGACTTAATTCATAAAAATCAACATTTAATCAGTAAAATAATTGATTATAATACTAATAAAACTTGATTGTTTAAAATCTTAATAACTAACTAATCCGATTTGAATTTTTGGGTTCAAAATTCAATTGTTGTCAAAAAATTGAAAACAAACTTGACTTTATATTTCTTAAAAAATTAACATTTAATCAATAAAATAATTGATTTGAATATCAATAAAACTACGATTTATTAAAATTTCAGTGACTGACTAAAAGTAATCTGAATTTAAAATTCAATTGTTGCCAAAAAAATTAAAACCAAACTTGACTTTATTCCTAAAAAATCAACATTTAATCAGTAAAATAATTGATTATAATACTAATAAAACTTGATTGTTTAAAATCTTAATAACTAACTAATCCGGATTTGAATTTTTGGGTTCAAATTCAATTGTTGCCAAAAATTGAAAACAAACTTGACTTTATATTTCTTAAAAATTAACATTTAATCAATAAAATAATTGATTTGAATATCAATAAAACTACGATTTATTAAAATTCCAGTGACTGACTAAAAGTAATCTGAATTTAAAATTCAATTGTTACCAAAAAATTAAAACCAAACTTGACTTTATTCCTAAAAATCAACATTTAATCAGTAAAATAATTGATTATAATACTAATAAAACTTGATTGTTTAAAATCTTAATAACTAACTAATCCGGATTTGAATTTTTGGGTTCAAAATTCAATTGTTGTCAAATAATTGAAAACAAACTTGACTTTATATTTCTTAAAAATTAACATTTAATCAATAAAATAATTGATTTGAATATCAATAAAACTACGATTTATTAAAATTCCAGTGACTGACTAAAAGTAATCTGAATTTAAAATTCAATTGTTGCCAAAAAAATTAAAACCAAACTTGACTTTATTCCTAAAAATCAACATTTAATCAGTAAAATAATTGATTATAATACTAATAAAACTTGATTGTTTAAAATCTTAATAACTAACTAATCCGGATTTGAATTTTTGGGTTCAAAATTCAATTGTTGCCAAAAATTGAAAACAAACTTGACTTTATATTTCTTAAAAAATTAACATTTAATCAATAAAATAATTGATTTGAATATCAATAAAACTACGATTTATTAAAATTTCAGTGACTGACTAAAAGTAATCTGAATTTAAAATTCAATTGTTGCCAAAAAATTAAAACCAAACTTGACTTTATTCCTAAAAATCAACATTTAATCAGTAAAATAATTGATTATAATACTAATAAAACTTGATTGTTTAAAATCTTAATAACTAACTAATCCGATTTGAATTTTTGGGTTCAAAATTCAATTGTTGCCAAAAATTGAAAACAAACTTGACTTTATATTTCTTAAAAATTAACATTTAATCAATAAAATAATTGATTTGAATATCAATAAAACTACGATTTATTAAAATTCCAGTGACTAACTAAAAGTAATATGAATTTAAAATTCAATTGTGGAGAAAAAATTAAAACTAAAATGAGATTTTATTTCTTAAGAAATGAATACTTCACTAAATAAACAATTGATTTGAAGTTCAATGAAACTCGTTTGTTTAAAATTTTAATAATTATTAAACTAAATTTAAATTTTTGGTTTCAAAATTCAATTTTTGACAAAAATTGAAAGCAATGAAGATTTAATTAATAAAACAATGGATTTGAATTTCAATACAACTGCGATTTATTAAAGTTCCAGTGACTGACCAAAAGTTAACTGGATTTAAAATTCAATTTTGTTGGCAAAAAAATTATAACTAAAACGTGAATTTATTTCCTAAGAAATCAATACTTAACTAAAAAACAATTGATTTGAAGATCAATGAACTTTATTTGTTTAAAACAAAAAACAAATTAATAAATTTGAATTTTTGGGTTCAAAATTCAATTGTTGCAAAAAAAATTGGAAACAAAACTTGATTTTATTTCTTAAAAATTAACATTTAATCAACAAAACAATTAATTTTAATATCAGTAAAACTGATTTATTAAAATTTTAATGATTGAACAAAAGTAATCTGTATACAAAATTCAATTGTGGTCAAAAAAATTGAAACCAACTGGTGATTTTATTTCTTAAGAATCAATACTGACTTAAAAAACAATTAATTTGAAGATCAATAAAACTCGTTTGTTTAAAATCGTTATAATTAACTAGGATTTGAATTTTTGGGTTCAAAATTCAATTGTTGTCAAAAAATTAAAAACAAAACTTGATTTTATTCCTTAAAAAATTACCATTTAATCAATAGAACAATTGATTTTCATATCTGTAAAACTGATTTAGTAATCTGAATTTAAAATTCAATTGTGGCCAACAAAATTAAAACTTAAGAAATCAATACTTAACTTAAAAAAACCAATTGATTTGAAGACAATGAAACTCGTTTGTTTAAAATCGCGATAATTAATTAATCCGGATTTGAATTTTTCAGTTGAAAATTCAATTGTTTACCAAAATATTAAAAGTTAAGAAATCAATGCTTAACTAAAAAACAATTTATTTCAAGATTAATGAAACTCGTTTGTTTAAAATCTTGATAATATTAACTTAACTGAGTTTGAATTGATGGATTTAAAGTTCAATAGTTGCCAAAAGAATTGTAAGCAAAACTTGATTTTATTCCTTAAATAAATATCATTTAATCAATAAAACAATTGATTTTAATATCAGTAAATCTGGTTTAAATTTTAATCACTGACCAAAAGTAATCTAAATTTAAATGAAGACCAAAAAAATTGAAACTAAATGTGATTTTATTTCATAAGGTATCAATACTTAACTAAAAAACAATTGATTGAAAAATCAATAAAACTCGTTTGTTTAAGTTCTTAATAATTATTAAACTAAATTTAAATTTTTGCGTTCAAAATTCAATTGTTGCCAAAAAAATTGAAACCAAACTTGACTTTATTCCTAAAAAATCAACATTTAATCAATAAAATAATTGATTATAATATCAATAAAACTTGATTGTTTAAAATCTTAATAACTAACTAATCCGGATTTGAATTTTTGGGTTCAAAATTCAATTGTTGTCAAATAATTGAAAACAAACTTGACTTTATATTTCTTAAAAATTAACATTTAATCAATAAAATAATTGATTTGAATATCAATAAAACTACGATTTATTAAAATTCCAGTGACTGACTAAAAGTAATCTGAATTTAAAATTCAATTGTTGCCAAAAAATTAAAACCAAACTTGACTTAATTCATAAAAATCAACATTTAATCAGTAAAATAATTGATTATAATACTAATAAAACTTGATTGTTTAAAATCTTAATAACTAACTAATCCGGATTTGAATTTTTGGGTTCAAAATTCAATTGTTGTCAAAAAATTGAAAACAAACTTGACTTTATATTTCTTAAAAATTAACATTTAATCAATAAAATAATTGATTTGAATATCAATAAAACTACGATTTATTAAAATTTCAGTGACTGACTAAAAGTAATCTGAATTTAAAATTCAATTGTTGCCAAAAAAATTAAAACCAAACTTGACTTTATTCCTAAAAATCAACATTTAATCAGTAAAATAATTGATTATAATACTAATAAAACTTGATTGTTTAAAATCTTAATAACTAACTAATCCGGATTTGAATTTTTGGGTTCAAATTCAATTGTTGCCAAAAATTGAAAACAAACTTGACTTTATATTTCTTAAAAATTAACATTTAATCAATAAAATAATTGATTTGAATATCAATAAAACTACGATTTATTAAAATTCCAGTGACTGACTAAAAGTAATCTGAATTTAAAATTCAATTGTTACCAAAAAATTAAAACCAAACTTGACTTTATTCCTAAAAATCAACATTTAATCAGTAAAATAATTGATTATAATACTAATAAAACTTGATTGTTTAAAATCTTAATAACTAACTAATCCGGATTTGAATTTTTGGTTTCAAAATTCAATTGTTGTCAAATAATTGAAAACAAACTTGACTTTATATTTCTTAAAAATTAACATTTAATCAATAAAATAATTGATTTGAATATCAATAAAACTACGATTTATTAAAATTCCAGTGACTGACTAAAAGTAATCTGAATTTAAAATTCAATTGTTGCCAAAAAATTAAAACCAAACTTGACTTTATTCCTAAAAATCAACATTTAATCAGTAAAATAATTGATTATAATACTAATAAAACTTGATTGTTTTAAAATCTTAATAACTAACTAATCCGGATTTGAATTTTTGGGTTCAAAATTCAATTGTTGCCAAAAATTGAAAACAAACTTGACTTTATATTTCTTAAAAATTAACATTTAATCAATAAAATAATTGATTTGAATATCAATAAAACTACGATTTATTAAAATTTCAGTGACTGACTAAAAAGTAATCTGAATTTAAAATTCAATTGTTGCCAAAAAATTAAAACCAAACTTGACTTTATTCCTAAAAATCAACATTTAATCAGTAAAATAATTGATTATAATACTAATAAAACTTGATTGTTTAAAATCTTAATAACTAACTAATCCGGATTTGAATTTTTGGGTTCAAAATTCAATTGTTGCCAAAAATTGAAAACAAACTTGACTTTATATTTCTTAAAAATTAACATTTAATCAATAAAATAATTGATTTCGAATATCAATAAAACTACGATTTATTAAAATTCCAGTGACTAACTAAAAAGTAATATGAATTTAAAATTCAATTGTGGAAAAAAAATTAAAACTAAAATGAGATTTTATTTCTTAAGAAATGAATACTTCACTAAATAAACAATTGATTTGAAGTTCAATGAAACTCGTTTGTTTAAAATTTTAATAATTATTAAACTAAATTTAAATTTTTGGTTTCAAAATTCAATTTTTGACAAAAATTGAAAGCAATGAAGATTTAATTAATAAAACAATGGATTTGAATTTCAATACAACTGCGATTTATTAAAGTTCCAGTGACTGACCAAAGTTAACTGGATTTAAAATTCAATTTTGTTGGCAAAAAATTATAACTAAAACGTGAATTTATTTCCTAAGAAATCAATACTTTAACTAAAAACAATTGATTTGAAGATCAATGAACTTTATTTGTTTAAAACAAAAACAAATTAATAAATTTGAATTTTGGGTTCAAAATTCAATTGTTGCAAAAAAAATTGGAAACAAAACTTGATTTTATTTCTTAAAAATTAACATTTAATCAACAAAAACAATTAATTTTAATATCAGTAAAACTGATTTATTAAAATTTTAATGATTGAACAAAAGTAATCTGTATACAAAATTCAATTGTGGTCAAAAAAATTGAAACCAACTGGTGATTTTATTTCTTAAGAATCAATACTGACTTAAAAACAATTAATTTGAAGATCAATAAAACTCGTTTGTTTAAAATCGTTATAATTAACTAGGATTTGAATTTTTGGGTTCAAAATTCAATTGTTGTCAAAAATTAAAAACAAAACTTGATTTTATTCCTTAAAAATTACCATTTAATCAATAGAACAATTGATTTTCATATCTGTAAAACTGATTTAGTAATCTGAATTTAAAATTCAATTGTGGCCAACAAAATTAAAACTTAAGAAATCAATACTTAACTTAAAAAACCAATTGATTTGAAGACAATGAAACTCGTTTGTTTAAAATCGCGATAATTAATTAATCCGATTTGAATTTTCAGTTGAAAATTCAATTGTTTACCAAAATATTAAAAGTTAAGAAATCAATGCTTAACTAAAAACAATTTATTTCAAGATTAATGAAACTCGTTTGTTTAAAATCTTGATAATATTAACTTAACTGAATTTGAATTGATGGATTTAAAGTTCAATAGTTGCCAAAAGAATTGTAAGCAAAACTTGATTTTATTCCTTAAATAAATATCATTTAATCAATAAAACAATTGATTTTAATATCAGTAAATCTGGTTTAAATTTTAATCACTGACCAAAAGTAATCTAAATTTAAATGAAGACCAAAAAATTGAAACTAAAATGTGATTTTATTTCATAAGGTATCAATACTTAACTAAAAAACAATTGATTGAAAATCAATAAAACTCGTTTGTTTAAGTTCTTAATAATTATTAAACTAAATTTAAATTTTTGCGTTCAAAATTCAATTGTTGCCAAAAAATTGAAACCAAACTTGACTTTATTCTAAAAATCAACATTTAATCAATAAAATAATTGATTATAATATCAATAAAACATGATTGTTTAAAATCTTAATAACTAACTAATCCGGATTTGAATTTTGGGTTCAAAATTCAATTGTTGCTAAAAATTGAAAACAAACTTGACTTTATATTTCTTAAAAATTAACATTTAATCAATAAAATAATTGATTTGAATATCAATAAAACTACGATTTATTAAAATTCCAGTGACTGACTAAAAAGTAATCTGATTTTAAAATTCAATTGTTGCCAAAAAATTAAAACCAAACTTGACTTTATTCCTAAAAATCAACATTTAATCAGTAAAATAATTGATTATAATACTAATAAAACTTGATTGTTTAAAATCTTAATAACTAACTAATCCGGATTTGAATTTTTGGGTTCAAAATTCAATTGTTGCCAAAAATTGAAAACAAACTTGACTTTATATTTCTTAAAAATTAACATTTAATCAATAAAATAATTGATTTGAATATCAATAAAACTACGATTTATTAAAATTCCAGTGACTGACTAAAAGTAATCTGATTTTAAAATTCAATTGTTGCCAAAAATTAAAACCAAACTTGACTTTATTCCTAAAAATCAACATTTAATCAGTAAAATAATTGATTATAATACTAATAAAACTTGATTGTTTAAAATCTTAATAACTAACTAATCCGGATTTGAATTTTTGGGTTCAAAATTCAATTGTTGCCAAAAATTGAAAACAAACTTGACTTTATATTTCTTAAAAATTAACATTTAATCAATAAAATAATTGATTTGAATATCAATAAAACTACGATTTATTAAAATTCCAGTGACTGACTAAAAGTAATCTGAATTTAAAATTCAATTGTGGCCAAAAAAATTAAAACTAAAATGAGATTTTATTTCTTAAGAAATTAATACTTCACTAAATAAACAATTGATTTGAAGTTCAATGAAACTCGTTTGTTTAAAATTTTAATAATTATAAACTAAATTTAAATTTTTGGTTTCAAAATTCAATTTTGACAAAAATTGAAAGCAATGAAGATTTGATTAATAAAACAATGGATTTGAATATTAATACAACTGCGATTTATTAAAGTTCCAGTGACTGACCAAAAGTTAACTGGATTTAAAGTTCAATTTTGTGGGCAAAAAAATTATAACTAAAACGTGAATTTATTTCCTAAGAAATCAATACTTAAGTAAAAGACAATTGATTTGAAGATCAATGAACTTTTTTTGTTTAAAACAAAAAACAAATTAGTAAATTTGAATTTTTGGGTTCAAAATTCAATTGTTGCAAAAAAATTGGAAACAAAACTTGATTTTATTTCTTAAAAAATTAACATTTAATCAATAAAACAATTGATTTTAATATCAGTAAAACTGATTTATTAAAATTTTAATGATTGACCAAAAGTAATCTGTATACAAAATTCAATTGTGGTCAAAAAAATTGAAACCAACTAGTGATTTCGTTTCTTAAGAATCAATACTTACCTAAAACAATTAATTTGAAGATCAATAAAACTCGTTTGTTTAAAATCGTTATAATTAACTAGGATTTGAATTTTGGGTTCAAAATTCAATTGTTGTCAAACAATTAAAAGCAACACTTTATTTTATTTCTTAAAAATTAACATTCAATCAATAAAACAATTAATTTTAATATTAATGAAACTCGATTGTTTAAAATCTTAATAACTAACTAATCCGATTTGAATTTTTTGGGTTCAAAATTCAATTGTTGTCAAAAAATTAAAAGCAACAATTGAATTTATTGACTAAAGTCTAATTTTATTTTTTAAGAATTCAATCCTTAGCTAAAAAACAAATGATTTAAAAATCAATAAAAACCTCGTTTGTTTAAAATTAACTACTCCGTATTTGTATTTTTGGTTTTGAAAATCCAATTGTTGTAACAAAATTGAAAACGAAACTTAATTTTATTTCTTAAAAAATCAATATTAATCAGTAAAAAAGTGAACTTTAATATCAGTAAAACTGATTTATTAAAACTTCAATGACTAATCAAAAGTAATCTGAATTTAAAATTCAGTTGTAGTCAAAAAAATTAAAAATTAAAAAATCAATACGTAACTAAAAAAACAATTGATTTGAAGATCAAAAAGTCTGATTTATTAGAATTTTAATGATTGACCAAAAGTAATCTGTATACAAAATTCAATTGTGACCAAAAATTGAAACTAAATGGTGATTTTATTTCTTAGAATCAATGCTTATCTAAAAACAATTGATTTGAAGATCAATAAAACTTGTTTTATTAAAATTCTATACTGATTAACTAAACTAAATTTGAATTTTTTGTTTCAAAACTGGTTTGTTGCCATAAAATTGAAAACAAAATTTGATTATATTTCTTAAAAATCAACATTTCGTGTACATATATCTCCAAAACAATCAAAAACTAAAACAGTTATTAATTGAATTAGTGCGCGTAAAATTCGACGAAATCTTAACATCGAAACGTGTTACCGTACGCCACCGCCATCGTAAATTCGATGTAGCGAATAAACACAATTACGCTACTTCGAGAAAACACGATAATAATTTGGGAACTCTTCCACTAAACGTTTAAATTGTAAACTTTTCCCGTATACTAAAAAATTCGTTTTCGATACGCTCATATCGTTTTCGACGTATTCGCTATCATCGAATCATTCGTATTTATTTGGCGTGGTATAATGTGACAGAGGTAATTTGAGGTTAAGTGCACAACAGTAAACGATTGTTTTCGTTTAATTTTTAGAAATAATACGAAAAATGGATCCGCAAAACACACCAAATTCTCTAACCGAAGTGGCCACCTTAATACGAGAATGGGAAGATTCGGAAAATCAACCGGGCTACAATCCGGTACCGACCCTGGTGAAACTCGCCGAAAAAATCGAGTTGGAAACCGAAAACTACTTAAAAATGGATCCGGACCCTTTCGACGAGCGTCATCCGTCTAGAACCGATCCTGAATGCAAGCTCGGACAAATACTCAAAGCTCTGTTTCGGAAGGATAACTTCATGACGCGACTCGTTAACGATTACTTACGCGACTCTTATTACAGCCGTCTCGGGATCACGAATAAGAGTGTTGACGAATTAAATATAGCCGCTTGTAGGCTTATGCTCGATATAATGCCCGGGTTGGAAACTTCCGTCGTGTTTCAACCGGACATGGATGGCTTAATACAAAGATTAATCAAATGGAGTACGAATTCTATAGAGCCGCTTCAAAGTTACGCAACCGGTTTGCTAGGTGCTGCAATGGAAATTCCCGATATTGCTAACCGCTATCGCGAACAAAACGGGCGTCTAGTACCTCTAATGATACAAAGATTGCGTTCACTGCAAGGCACCTCCGATTACACGTCTGCGGTGGGAGTATTTCGCCCTTTTGCACACCTATCTTCAATAAAATCTCCTCCATATGTGGAAGATGGTGCGAAGAATTTTAAAACACCTCAACATAATAATGGTGAGTAAAGTTTATGTTACAAATTAGTTTTTAATGGTTTAATGTTTAGGTTCTACGCCGGAGAAAGATATCGAGATTCCGAATAAACGTAAGAAATTGAAGCTAGATTATAATTTGTCGCCTCCAAGCACAAGTCCTTCGCATAAGATCCCCGGCTCTAATTACATCACCGAATCAAGTAATTCATCGTGGGCCGAGCTCGAAAGCTACATGATCGGTAATCTACAACTGTATCCTCCCTACGCTGGCAACGAAACAAATACTAATATTACGGTATTTAACACCGATGGGGGAATATCAAGAGTTTCTCGGACACGTGTTCGAACATAACGTTCTCGAGCTGATTTTGAATTACGTCAACGTGAAAGAGACTAAAGAGGCGAGATTGGCTTTCGAAGTTTTGAAGTATTTGGCGGCTTTGTTGTGCCACAAAAAGTTTTCGATCGAGTTTATCCAAGGAAAGTTTTTGGAGTGTTTGCTCGAAGTTCCGAGACCGTCGATCGCGGCCACAGGTGTGTCGATTTGTCTTTATTATTTGGGTTATTGCGAGGCCGATGGAACGTGTTTGTTTGTTGCCGGATTACGTCGTTAGCAATTTGGTGAAGTACGCGTTGTGGTTGCTCGAATGTTCGCACGATTCAGGTCGTTGTCATGCTACCATGTTTTTCGGATTGACTTTTCAATTTCGAGTCATTTTGGATGAGTTTGACGAGCAGGATGGGTTACGAAAGTTGCATAACGTGATCGCTACGTTGCCGATTTTGTCGAACGAGGAGAATGCGTCGTCTTTGAATGAGGATGCTGAATGCGCGGCGCGACAAATTGTTAGGCACGTGTGCGTCGCTTATAAACGATATCTGGAAGCGCATTTGTTCATTAAGGTGGAGCAGCTGAGGAGGTCGCAAATTCGTCCAAACTCGGTTCCGATGATACCCGCCCAGCCTAGTTATAAAGCGTGCAAGTCGTCTCCGGAGGAGGTGCAACAACAAATCGAAACCTTACTTCAACTGATGCCATTTCGTACGCATTGGCAACCGGTGGATCATCTCCACAAGCTCGGCGGCATCACGTTGCTGTTGAAGATAATCGCGTTTGCGTACGAGTGGAATTATAGTGGACGAGCCGAAACGGTCAGGTGCGCTCTAGATGTGCTCGCTATCGCTTGCGTCACACCGAAAGTCGTGCTCCTGTTCTGCGATCGCGTCGATTTACCCGACGACGCCGTCACCGTCGGGGTGAATATTATATTAGGCGCGGCCGATGGCGAAATCGTCGCCGACGCGGACGTGCAAAAGGCGGCGTTACGAGTCATAGTGAATTGCGTGTGCGCGCCCATACACCGAGTCGGCGCGACAATATCGAGATACTCTTCGAGCGGCACCACGTCGCCGAGCAAAAAAACCAAATACAAAAGCTCCGAGGAATTGATCCAAAAAGTTTGGGAGAGCGTCCGCTCGAACAGCGGCATCATGGTGTTGTTGCAGCTGATGAACGTAAAGACACCGATTACCGACGCCGATTGTTTAAGAACACTCGCGTGCAAGGCGCTCGCCGGGCTCGCGCGTTCCGAAACCGTCCGTCAGATCGTTTCGAAACTGCCGCTGTTTACTGGCGGCCAGCTGCAGACTTTGATGCGCGATCCGATTTTGCAAGAGAAACGTCAAGAGCACGTGCATTTTCAGAAGCACGCGCTCGAACTTTTAGAACGACTTTCCGGCAAGACGAAGCATCGCGCCGACGATCTCGAAGTGTCGCTCAGTAACATTCACAAGGCGAATATAGTGGCGCAGACTAAGATTCACTTCAACGACAAGCAGCTGCTCCAGCTCATACATCAGCATTTGCTCGCGAAAGGGTTGGTGGACACCGCCGGTTTGTTGCAGAAGGAGGCGCACTTATCGAATTCGATTATTGTAAATTCGATACATCCGCCGAATAAGTTCAGATACACATCGACCACACCTAACCGCACCAGGTTGTCGTTCTCGTCGCCGGCGTACAGAAACGCTGCGATCGCGGCGGCGAGTGCGTCCGATCTGAGCGCCGCGGCGCTTTACAACGGATTGTCGCCGACCATAAAAATTAAGAAGAAGGCGTCCGGTGTCTCGCCGTGCGTACTAACGAAACCGAGATTGCAGAAGCAGTTGTCTGCTGAGCCGTACTTGAATATTTTAGTGCCTAAAGAAGATCACGTAACGAACGAGCAGCCGCGCATCACTCTGGATTCGATAATCACTGAATATTTGACGAATCAACACGCGCTCTGCAAGAATCCGATGGCGACGTGTCCTCAATTTAATTTATTCGTGCCCCACAAGTGTCCGGATCCGAAACCGAAGATCCAAGCGGCGAATAATTTTGCGATCAGATCGGTGCGTCGCCAGATCGGTTTTCAGTCGAAAAGTCTCGACAGGAAGTTCATACACAGTCGGTTTTGTCCGGTGCAGACGATTCGGTTGCCGAACGACGACGGTTTTTATACGTGCGTGAAGTTTATGCCGGGGGATCAGAACATCGTGGCGGGAGCCGATTCGGGCGACATCCGCATCTTTAACATTCATACTGGGAATGAGGAGGCATCGTTTTCGGCACACGACAGTTACGTCGTGCACACGGAACCGAACAAGGACGGGCAGTTGTTGATCAGCAGTTCGACGTGGGGACGACCGCTTTCGGCGTTGTGGTCGATGAACGGTTACGAGATGAAGAACTCGTTCGAGAACGAGGAGTACATGGAGTTTAGTAAAACGACGCAGGACAGGCTTATCGGTACGAAAGGCGAAGTAGCGACCATTTACGACATAAACAACGGCGTCTCCATCACTTCTTTAGTTCCGACCGTCAGCAATCAGTATACGAGAAACAAAGCGACGTTTAGTCCGAACGACGACCTAGTGCTGTCCGACGGTGTGTTGTTCGACGTGGGTACGGGCCAACAAATACACAAATTAGACAAATTAAATCAAACGCAAAGTGGTGTGTTTCATCCGAACGGTTTAGAAATTGTATCGAACACTGAAGTTTGGGACATACGGACTTTTCAACTTTTAAAAACTGTGCCTGTGTTAAATCAATCTCAAGTCGTTTTTGCGCCGATCAATAGCACGATTTACGCGATATCGTTAGAACAGGAAGAGGACGACGATTCGACGTTCGAAACGAGCTTTAAGACGGTCGACGCGTCCGATTACTCGAGCATAGCCACCTTCGACGTTAAAAGGAACGTATACGATTTGGCGATAAATCGTTTCGATAGTCAAATTGCGATCGTTGAGAATCTCGGGGTATCACGCGCCGCAGGAGTCGGTCGTGCGCATTTACGACGTCGGTAGGAAGCGCGACGACGAGGACGAGCAAGAGGAGGAAGACGAAGAGGACGCGAACGATCTGGACGGTTCGGATGACGACGGTTCGGACAACGACACGATCCCTATGGACGCGTCGCGCAACGACAACAACGGCAACGAGGACGACGACGATTTGGGCGGCGATAACGATACCAGTGGAAGTTGGACGGATGTGTCCGAAGATTCGGACGATTCTCATGGTAATTATTCTTCCGACATGAGCGCCATTGAAGATTTACTATTTGAATATTGAAGTTTGTTTTAATATTTATAATGAGAATTTGAGGGGGGCACCGATTTTTGTTTTTCAAGGTTGCGGAGCGTATCTTTCGAGTTGTTCTCCGTAACTCGACGAACGATATCGGTTGTCTTCGTATTTATAAATTATATCTTCTATCATTTTGTTTTGTTCATTAAAGAAACGATTGAAAAATCAATGGTTTTGTATTTTTATTTTAAATGTAAAATGTTTTAGAAGTGACGTCACGTTTTCTAGTCATGATGAAGCCCTTTACGATAGGTGGCGAAACGTTGGCAAATGCTGTTACCTTATCGACACGGTCTAATTCCGGAAGCCGTTTTTGTTCCAATAACAAAAACAATTAAATGTCTGCAGATAAAATAGTGAATAAATCGCCAAAAATGTTTCTGTAAGAGAATTGACAAAATCCAGACAATATTTCAATAAACTAAATGCCAAAGTTGTTTCTGTTGTCAAAACGCCCAAAACAATTTGGTAGAGAAAACTTTCAAAGCGAATAATGTTACTTAGTTAAAATTACAAAAATTGACAAATACGCCAATAATGTTTCTGCAGACGAAACGCCAATAATGTTTTGGTAACCGAAACCACAAAAACGATTAAATCGCTAAAATATTTCTGACATAAAATTCCAAAAGCTGAGTTCTACAACCTTTTTTTTGACAAAACGCAAATGTCAATATTTCGACAATATTTTTTTACACTAAGTGCCAAAGTTGTTTCTATTGTAAAAACGCTTCTGATGTAGAAAAAACTTTGGAAATTATTAAATCGTAATAATGTCATTTTGTTAAAATGTCCAAAATTCACACACGCCAAAAATGTTTATGTAGTCAAAACTAGGAATATGATTAAATCAATAAAGTGTTTGTTAAATAAATAGTCAAAATTGAACATATTTCGAAAATATTACTGTACGCTAAATGCCAAAATTATTCCTGTTGTCAAAGCTCCAAATTTGTTTCAGTAGAGAAAACTTCCAAAACCCTTAATTTGCCAAAATTTTACTTAGATAAAATTTCAAAAATTGACAACATTTACTGTGGGGTATAGTATACACTACAACTTTCTTTTGACAAAACGCAAATGTCAATATTTCGACAATATTTCTTTACATTATAAATTCCGAAGTTGTTTTGTTGTCAAAACGCTTTTGTAGACAAAACTTTGGAAATTATATTAAACCGTAATAATGTCACTTAGTTAAAATGTCCAAAATTCACACACGCCAAAAATGTTTTTGTAGTCAAACTACGAATATGATTAAATCAATAAAGTGTTTGTTAAATAAATAGTCAAAATTGAACATATTTCGAAAATATTACTGTACGCTAAATGCCAAAATTATTCCTGTTGTCAAAGCTCCAAATTTGTTTCAGTAGAAAACTTCCAAAACCCTTAATTTGCCAAAATTTTACTTAGATAAAATTTCAAAATTGACAACATTTACTGTGAGGTATAGTAGACACTACAACCTTTTTTTTGACAAAACGCAAATGTCAATATTTCGACAATATTTTTTTACACTAAGTGCCAAAGTTGTTTCTATTGTAAAAACGATTCTGATGTAGAAAAAACTTTGGAAATTATTAAATCGTAATAATGTCATTTTGTTAAAATGTCCAAAATTCACACACGCCAAAAATGTTTTTGTAGTCAAAACTACGAATATGATTAAATGAATAAACTAAGAAAATGCCAACAGTTAAATGTAAGGACATGTGTGCGTTTACTGACGTTTCGCTAACCATGCTGTTAGCTTCTTCAGAAGTCACTCTAAAGACTCTAAAGACAGTCTTTAGAGTAACTTCTGAAGAAGCTAACAGCATGGTTAGCGAAACGTCAGTAAACGCACACATGTCCTTACATTTAACTGTTGGCATTTTCTTAGTTTATACTAATCATACGTGTCAATGTTTTTACACGAGATGTCGTCAGACACACATTTTGCTTAAATGAATAAAGTGTTTGTTAAATAAATAGTCAAGATTGAACATAATTCGAAAATATTACTGTACGCTAAAGCCAAAATTATTCCTGTTGTCAAAGCTCCAAATTTGTTTCAGTAGAGAAAACTTCCAAAACCCTTAATTTGCCAAAATTTTACTTAGATAAAATTTCAAAATTGACAACATTTACTGTGAGGTATAGTAGACACTACAACCTTTTTTTTGACAAAACGCAAATGTCAATATTTCGACAATATTTCTTTACATTATAGATGCCAAAGTTGTTTCTATTGTCAAAACGATTCTGTGTAGAAAAACTTTGGAAATTATTTAAATCGTAATAATGTCATTTAGTTAAAATGTCCAAAATTCACACACGCCAAAAATGTTTATGTAGTCAAAACTAGGAATATGATTAAATCAATAAAGTGTTTGTTAAATAAATAGTCAAGATTGAACATATTTCGAAAATATTACTGTACGCTAAAAGCCAAAATTATTCCTGTTGTCAAAGCTCCAAATTTGTTTCAGTAGAGAAAACTTCCAAAACCCTTAATTTGCCAAAAATTTTACTTAGATAAAATTTTAAAAATTGACAATATTTAGTGTGAGGTATAGTAGACATTACAACTTTCTTTTGACAAAACGCAAATGTCAATATTTCGACAATATTTCTTTACATTATAAATGCCGAAGTTGTTTTGTTGTCAAAACGCTTTTGTAGACAAAACTTTGGAAATTATATTAAATCGTAATAATGTCACTTAGTTAAAATGTCCAAAATTCACAAACGCCAAAATGTTTTTGTAGTCAAAACTAGGAATATGATTAAGTCAATAAAGTGTTTGTTAAATAAATAGTCAAGATTGAACATATTTCGAAAATATTACTGTACGCTAAATGCCAAAATTATTCCTGTTGTCAAAGCTCTAAATTTGTTTTAGTAGAGAAAACTTCCAAAACCCTTAATTTGCCAAAATTTTACTTAGATAAAATTTCAAAATTGACAACATTTACTGTGAGGTATAGTAGACACTACAACCTTTTTTTTTGACAAAACGCAAATGTCAATATTTCGACAATATTTTTTTACACTAAGTGCCAAAGTTGTTTCTATTGTAAAAACGCTTCTGATGTAGAAAAAACTTTGGAAATTATTAAATCGTAATAATGTCATTTTGTTAAAATGTCCAAAATTCACACACGCCAAAAATGTTTATGTAGTCAAAACTACGAATATGATTAAATCAATAAAGTGTTTGTTAAATAAATAGTCAAAATTGAACATATTTCGAAAATATTACTGTACGCTAAATGCCAAAATTATTCCTGTTGTCAAAGCTCCAAATTTGTTTTAGTAGAGAAAACTTCCAAAACCCTTAATTTGCCAAAATTTTACTTAGATAAAATTTTAAAATTGACAACATTTACTGTGAGGTATAGTAGACACTACAACTTTTTTTGACAAAACGCAAATGTCAATATTTCGACAATATTTCTTTTACATTATAAATGCCGAAGTTGTTTTGTTGTCAAAACGCTTTTGTAGACAAAACTTTGGAAATTATATTAAATCGTAATAATGTCACTTAGTTAAAATGTCCAAAATTCACACACGCCAAAAATGTTTTTGTAGTCAAAACTAGGAATATGATTAAATCAATAAAGTGTTTGTTAAATAAATAGTCAAAATTGAACATATTTCGAAAATATTACTGTACGCTAAATGCCAAAATTATTCCTGTTGTCAAAGCTCCAAATTTGTTTTAGTCGAGAAAACTTCCAAAGACCTTATTTTGCCAAAATTTTACTTAGATAAAATTTCAAAATTGACAACATTTACTGTGGGGTATAGTAGACACTACAACCTTTTTTTTGACAAAACGCAAATGTCAATATTTCGACAATATTTTTTTACACTAAGTGCCAAAGTTGTTTCTATTGTAAAAACGCTTCTGATGTAAAAAAAACTTTGGAAATTATTAAATCGTAATAATGTCATTTTGTTAAAATGTCCAAAATTCACACACGCCAAAAATGTTTTTGTAGTCAAAACTACGAATATGATTAAATCAATAAAGTGTTTGTTAAATAAATAGTCAAGATTGAACATATTTCGAAAATATTACTGTACGCTAAATGCCAAAATTATTCCTGTTGTCAAAGCTCCAAATTTGTTTCAGTAGAGAAAACTTCCAAAACCCTTAATTTGCCAAAATTTTACTTAGATAAAATTTTTAAAATTGACAACATTTACTGTGAGGTATAGTAGACACTACAACCTTTTCTTTTGACAAAACGCAAATGTCAATATTTCGACAATATTTCTTTACATTATAAATGCCGAAGTTGTTTCTGTTGTCAAAACGCTTTTGTAGACAAAACTTTGGAAATTATATTAAATCGTAATAATGTCACTTAGTTAAAATGTTCCAAAATTCACACACGCCAAAAATGTTTTTGTAGTAAAAACTAGGAATATGATTAAATCAATAAAGTGTTTGTTAAATAAATAGTCAAGATTGAACATATTTCGAAAATATTACTGTACGCTAAATGCCAAAATTATTCCTGTTGTCAAAGCTCCAAATTTGTTTCAGTAGAGAAAACTTCCAAAACCCTTAATTTGCCAAAATTTTACTTAGATAAAATTTTTAAAATTGACAACATTTACTGTGAGGTATAGTAGACACTACAACCTTTTTTTGACAAAACGCAAATGTCAATATTTCGACAATATTTCTTTTACATTATAGTGCCAAAGTTGTTTCTGTTGTCAAAACGCTTCTGATGTAGACAAAACTTTGGAAATTATATTAAATCGTAATAATGTCACTTAGTTAAAATGTCCAAAATTGACAAACGCCAAAAATGTTTTTGTAGTCAAAACTACGAATATGATTAAATCAATAGAAATGCCAACAGTTAAATGGGACATGTGGCGTTTACTCTGACGTTGCTAACCATGCTGTTAGCTTCTTCAGAAGTCACTCTAAAGACTCTAAAGACGTCTTTAGAGTAACTTCTGAAAGAAGCTAACAGCATGGTTAGCGAAACGCAGTAAACGGACGTCCTACATTTAACTGTTGGCATTTTCTTAGTTTATACTAATCATACGTGTCAATGTTTTTAACGAGATGTCGTCAGACACACATTTGCTTAAATGAATAAAGTGTTTGTTAAATAAATAGTCAAGATTGAACATAATTCGAAAATATTACTGTACGCTAAAAGCCAAAATTATTCCTGTTGTCAAAGCTCCAAATTTGTTTCAGTAGAAAAACTTCCAAAACCCTTAATTTGCCAAAATTTTACTTAGATAAAATTTCAAAATTGACAACATTTACTGTGGGGTATAGTATACACTACAACTTTCTTTTGACAAAACGCAAATGTCAATATTTCGACAATATTTCTTTACATTATAAATTCCGAAGTTGTTTTTGTTGTCAAAACGCTTTTGTAGACAAAACTTTGGAAATTATATTAAACCGTAATAATGTCACTTAGTTAAAATGTCCAAAATTCACACACGCCAAAAATGTTTATGTAGTCAAAACTAGGAATATGATTAAATCAATAAAGTGTTTGTTAAATAAATAGTCAAAATTGAACATATTTCGAAAATATTACTGTACGCTAAATGCCAAAATTATTCCTGTTGTCAAAGCTCCAAATTTGTTTCAGTAGAGAAAACTTCCAAAACCCTTAATTTGCCAAAATTTTACTTAGATAAAATTTCAAAATTGACAACATTTACTGTGGGGTATAGTATACACTACAACTTTCTTTTGACAAAACGCAAATGTCAATATTTCGACAATATTTCTTTACATTATAAATTCCGAAGTTGTTTTTGTTGTCAAAACGCTTTTGTAGACAAAACTTTGGAAATTATATTAAACCGTAATAATGTCACTTAGTTAAAATGTCCAAAATTCACACACGCCAAAAATGTTTTTGTAGTCAAAACTACGAATATGATTAAATCAATAAAGTGTTTGTTAAATAAATAGTCAAAATTGAACATATTTCGAAAATATTACTGTACGCTAAATGCCAAAATTATTCCTGTTGTCAAAGCTCCAAATTTGTTTCAGTAGAGAAAACTTCCAAAACCCTTAATTTGCCAAAATTTTACTTAGATAAAATTTCAAAAATTGACAACATTTACTGTGAGGTATAGTAGACACTACAACCTTTTTTTTGACAAAACGCAAATGTCAATATTTCGACAATATTTTTTTACACTAAGTGCCAAAGTTGTTTCTATTGTGAAAACGCTTCTGATGTAGAAAAAACTTTGGAAATTATTAAATCGTAATAATGTCATTTTGTTAAAATGTCCAAAATTCACACACGCCAAAAATGTTTTTGTAGTCAAAACTACGAATATGATTAAATGAATAAACTAAAAAAATGCCAACAGTTAAATGTAAGGACATGTGTGCGTTTACTGACGTTTCGCTAACCATGCTGTTAGCTTCTTCAGAAGTCACTCTAAAGACAGTCTTTAGAGTAACTTCTGAAGAAGCTAACAGCATGGTTAACGAAACGTCAGTAAACGCACACATGTCCTTACATTTAACTGTTGGCATTAGTTTATACTAATCATACGTGTCAATGTTTTTACACGAGATGTCGTCAGACACACATTTTGCTTAAATGAATAAAGTGTTTGTTAAATAAATAGTCAAGATTGAACATAATTCGAAAATATTACTGTACGCTAAAAGCCAAAATTATTCCTGTTGTCAAAGCTCCAAATTTGTTTCAGTAGAGAAAACTTCCAAAACCCTTAATTTGCCAAAATTTTACTTAGATAAAATTTCAAAAATTGACAACATTTACTGTGAGGTATAGTAGACACTACAACCTTTTTTGACAAAACGCAAATGTCAATATTTCGACAATATTTTTTACACTAAGTGCCAAAGTTGTTTCTATTGTAAAAACGATTCTGATGTAGAAAAACTTTGGAAATTATTAAATCGTAATAATGTCATTTTGTTAAAATGTCCAAAATTCACACACGCCAAAAATGTTTATGTAGTCAAAACTAGGAATATGATTAAATCAATAAAGTGTTTGTTAAATAAATAGTCAAGATTGAACATATTTCGAAAATATTACTGTACGCTAAATGCCAAAATTATTCCTGTTGTCAAAGCTCCAAATTTGTTTCAGTAGAGAAACTTCCAAAACCCTTAATTTGAAAAAATTTTACTTAGATAAAATTTTTAAAATTGACAATATTTAGTGTGAGGTATAGTAGACATAACAACTTTCTTTTGACAAAACGCAAATGTCAATATTTCGACAATATTTCTTTACATTATAAATGCCGAAGTTGTTTTTGTTGTCAAAACGCTTTTGTAGACAAAACTTTGGAAATTATATTAAATCGTAATAATGTCACTTAGTTAAAATGTCCAAAATTGACAAACGCCAAAAATGTTTTTGTAGTAAAAACTAGGAATATGATTAAGTCAATAAAGTGTTTGTTAAATAAATAGTCAAGATTGAACATATTTCGAAAATATTACTGTACGCTAAATGCCAAAATTATTCCTTTTGTCAAAGCTCTAAATTTGTTTTAGTCGAGAAAACTTCCAAAGACCTTATTTTGTGAAAATGTTACTAAGATAAAATTTCAAAAATAGACAACATTTACTGTGAGGTATAGTAGACACTACAACCTTTTTTTTGACAAAACGATAATGTCAATATTTCGACAATATTTTTTTACACTAAGTGCCAAAGTTGTTTCTATTGTAAAAACGCTTCTGATGTAGAAAAAACTTTTAAAATTATTAAATCGTAATAATGTCATTTTGTTAAAATGTCCTAAATTCACACACGCCAAAATGTTTATGTAGTCAAAACTAGGAATATGATTAAATCAATAAAGTGTTTGTTAAATAAATAGTCAAAATTGAACATATTTCGAAAATATTATTGTACGCTAAATGCCAAAATTATTCCTGTTGTCAAAGCTCTAAATTTGTTTTAGTCGAGAAAACTTCCAAAACCCTTAATTTGCCAAAATTTTACTTAGATAAAATTTTTAAAATTGACAATATTTAGTGTGAGGTATAGTAGACATCACAACTTTTTTTTGACAAAACGCAAATGTCAATATTTCGACAATATTTCTTTACATTACAAATGCCGAAGTTGTTTTTGTTGTCAAAACGCTTTTGTAGACAAAACTTTGGAAATTATATTAAATCGTAATAATGTCACTTAGTTAAAATGTCCGAAATTGACAAACGCCAAAAATGTTTTTGTAGTCAAAACTAAGAATATGATTAAGTCAATAAAGTGTTTGTTAAATAAATAGTCAAAATTGAACATATTTCGAAAATATTACTGTACGCTAAATGCCAAAATTATTCCTGTTGTCAAAGCTCCAAATTTGTTTTAGTCGAGAAAACTTCCAAAGACCTTATTTTGTGAAAATGTTACTAAGATAAAATTTCAAAAATTGACAACATTTACTGTGAGGTATAGTAGACACTACAACCTTTTTTTTGACAAAACGCAAATGTCAATATTTCGACAATATTTTTTTACACTAATGCCAAAGTTATTTCTATTGTAAAAAACGCTTCTGATGTAAAAAACTTTGGAAATTATTAAATCGTAATAATGTCATTTTGTTAAAATGTCCAAAATTCACACACGCCAAAAATGTTTTTGTAGTCAAAACTACGAATATGATTAAATCAGTAAAGTGTTTGTTAAATAAATAGTCAAGATTGAACATATTTCGAAAATATTACTGTACGCTAAATGCCAAAATTATTCCTGTTGTCAAAGCTCCAAATTTGTTTCAGTAGAAAAACTTCCAAAACCCTTAATTTGCCAAAATTTTACTTAGATAAAATTTTTAAAATTGACAATATTTAGTGTGAGGTATAGTAGACATTACAACTTTCTTTTGACAAAACGCAAATGTCAATATTTCGACAATATTTCTTTACATTATAAATGCCGAAGTTGTTTCTGTTGTCAAAACGCTTTTGTAGACAAAACTTTGGAAACTATATTAAATCGTAGTAATGTCACTTAGTTAAAATGTTCAAAATTGACAAACGCCAAAAATGTTTTTGTAGTAAAACTAGGAATATGATTAAGTCAATACAGTGTTTGTAAAATAAATAGTCAAGATTGAACATATTTCGAAAATATTACTGTACGCTAAAAGCCAAAATTATTCCTGTTGTCAAAGCTCCAAATTTGTTTCAGTAGAAAACTTCCAAAACCCTTAATTTGCCAAAATTTTACTTAGTTAAAATTTTTAAAATTGACAATATTTAGTGTGAGGTATAGTAGACATTACAACTTTTTTTTGACAAAACGCAAATGTCAATATTTCGACAATATTTCTTTACATTATTAATGCCGAAGTTGTTTTGTTGTCAAAACGCTTTTGTAGACAAAACTTTGAAATTATATTAAATCGTAATAATGTCACTTAGTTAAAATTCTAAAATTGACAAACGCCAAAAATGTTTTGTAGTAAAAACTAGGAATATGATTAAGTCAATAAAGTGTTTGTTAAATAAATAGTCAAGATTGAACATATTTCGAAAATATTACTGTACGCTAAATGCCAAAATTATTCCTGTTGTCAAAGCTCAAATTTGTTTCAGTAGAAAACTTCCAAAACCCTTAATTTGCCAAAATTTTACTTAGTAAAATTTTAAAAATTGACAATATTTAGTGTGAGGATAGTAGACATTACAACTTTTTTTTGACAAAACGCAAATGTCAATATTTCGACAATATTTTTTACACTAAGTGCCAAAGTTGTTTCTATTGTAAAAGCGCTTCTGATGTAGAAAAAACTTTGGAAATTATTAAATCGTAATAATGTCATTTTTGTTAAAATGTCCAAAATCACACACAAAAAAATGTTTATATAAGTCCAAAACTAGAATATGATTAAATCAATAAAGTGTTTGTTAAAAAAATAGTCAAGATTGAACATATTTCAGAAAATATTACTGTTACGCTAAATGCCAACATTTTACTTAGATAAAATTTTTAAAATTCGAAAACATTTAATTGAGTGTTGGTATAGTAGACATTACAACTTTTTTTGACAAACACGCAAATGTCAATATTTCGACAATATTCTTTACATTATAAATGCCGAAGTTGTTTCTGTTGTCAAAACGCTTTTGTAGGCAAACTTTGGAAACTATATTAAATCGAATGTCACTTGAATTTAAAATGTTCAAAATTGACAAACGCCAAAAATGTTTTTGTAGTAAAAACTAGGAATATGATTAAGTCAATAAAGTGTTTGTAAAATAAATAGTCAAAGATTGAACATATTTCAAAAAATATTACACTGTACGCTAAAAGCCCAAAATTATTCCTGTTGTCAAAGCTCCAAATTTGTTTCAGTAGAAAAAACTTCCAATACCCTTAATTTGCCAAAATTTTACTTAGTTAAAATTTTAAAATTGACAATATTATTTAGTGTGGTATAGTAGACATTACAACTTTTTTTGACAAAACGCAAATGTCAATATTTGACAATATTTCTTCCATTATTAATACCGAAGTTGTTTTGTTGTCAAAACGCTTTTGCTTCAAGGCAAACTTTGGAAAATTATATTAAATCGTAATAATGTCATAATTAAAATGTCTAAAATTGACAAACGCCAAAAATGTTTTTGTAGTCAAAACTAGGAATATGATTAAGTCAATAAAGTGTTTGTTAAATAAATAGTCAAGATTGAACATATTTCGAAAATATTACTGTACGCTAAATGCCAAAATTATTCCTTTGTCAAAGCTCCAAATTTGTTTCAGTGGAAAACTTCCAAAACCCTTAATTTGCCAAATTTTACTTAGATAAAATTTCAAAAATTGACAACATTACCTGTGAGGTATAGTAGACACTACAACCTTTTTTGACTAAAACTCAAATCATCAATATTTCGACAATATTTTTTATACACTAAGTGCCAAAGTTGTTTCTATTGTGAAACTTGCTTCTGATGTAGAAAACTTTGGATATTAAATCGTAATAATGTCATTTTGTTAAAATGTCCAAAATTCACACACGCCAAATGTTTTGTAGTCAAAGCTACGAATATGATTAAGAATCAATAAAGTGTTTGTTAAATAAATAGTCCAAAATTGAACATATTTCGAAAATATTACTGTACGCTAAATGCCAAAATTATTCCTGTTGTCAAGCTCCAAATTTGTTTAGTCGAGAAAACTTCCAAAGACCTTATTTTGTGAAAATGTTACTAAAGATAAATTTCAAAAATAGACAACATTTACTGTGTTAGAGGTTTTTAGTAGACACTAAAACCTTTTTTTGACAAAACGCAAATGTCAATATTTCGACAATATTTCTTTACATTATAAATGCCGAAGTTGTTTTGTTGTCAAAACGCTTTTGTATACATACTTTGGAAATTATATTAAACGTAAATAATGTCACTTAGTTAAAATGTCCAAAATTGACAAAACGCCAAAAATGTTTTGTAGTCAAAACTACGAATATGATTAAATCAATAAAGTGTTTGTTAAATAAATAGTCAAAATTGAACATATTTCGAAAATATTATTGTACGTAAATGCCAAAATTATTCTGTTGTCAAAGCTCGAAATTGTTTTAGTCGAGAAAACTTCCAAAGACCTTATTTTATTGAAAATGTTACTTAGATAAAATTTCCAAAAATTGACAACATTTACTGTGAGTATAGTAGACATTACAACTTTTTTTTGACAAAACGCAAATGTCAATATTCGACAATATTACACACTAAGTGCCAAAGTTGTTTCTATTGTGAAAACGCTTCTGATGTAGAAAAAACTTTGGAAATTATTACAATCGTAATAATGTCATTTGTTAAAATGTCCAAAATCACACACGCCAAAAATGTTTTTGTAGTTCAAAGCTACGAATATGATTAAATCAATAAAGTGTTAGTTAAATAAATAGTCAAAATTGAACATATTTCGAAAATATTACTGTACGCTAAATGCTTAAAATTATTCCTGTTGTCAAAAGCTCCAAATTTGTTTCAGTAGAAAACCTCCAAAACCCTTAATTTGCCAAAATTTTACTTAAATAAAATTTCAAAAATTGGTAACATTTTCTGTGAAAGTATAGTAAATGAGCCTACAACCTTTCTTTTGATAAAACGCAAATGTCAATATTTCGACAATATTTTTTACACTAAGTGCCGAACTTGTTTCTATTGTAAAAACGCTTCTGATGTAGAAAAAACTTTGGAAATTATTGGAGAAATCGTTATAATGTCATTTTGTTAATGTCAAATTCCCCGCCAAAAATGTTTTTGTCAAAACTACGAATATGATTAAATCAATAAAGTGTTTGTTACAAATAAATAGTCAAAATTGAACATATTTCGAAAATATTACTGTACGCTAAATGCCAAAATTATTCCTGTTGTCAAAGCTCCAAATTTGTTTCAGTAGAGAAATCTTCCAAAAACCCTTAATTTGCCAAAATGTTACTTAGATAAAATTTTAAAATTGACAACATTGACTGTGAGGTATAGTAGACACTACAACCTCTTTTTTGGCAAAACGTAAATGTCAATATTTCGACAATATTTCTTTACATTATAAATGTCGAAGTTGTTTCTGTTGTCAAAACGCTTTTGTAGACAAAACTTTGGAAACTATATCAAATCGTAATAATGTCACTTAGTTAAAATGTCCAAAATTGACAAACGCCAAAAATGTTTTTGTAGTCAAAACTACGAATACGATTAAATCAATAAAGTGTTTGTTAAATAAATAGTCAAGATTGAACATATTTCGAAAATATTACTGTACGCTAAAAGCCAAAATTATTCCTGTTGTCAAAGCTCCAAATTTGTTTCAGTAGAGAAAATTTCCAAAACCCTTATTTTGCCAAAATGTTACTTAGATAAAATTTTAAAAAATTGACAACATTGACTGTGAGGTATAGTAGACACTACAACCTCTTTTTTGGCAAAACGTAAATGTCAATATTTCGACAATATTTCTTTACACTAAGTGCCAAAGTTTTTCTGTTGTATAAAAGCTTCGGATGTAGAAAAAACTTTGAAAACTATTAAATCGTGATAATGTCACTTAGTTAAAATGTCCAAAATTGACAAACGCCAAAAATGTTTGAAGTCAAAACTAGGAATATGATTATGTCATTTTGTTAAATAAATAGTCAAAATTAAACTTATTTCAAAAATATTACTGTACACTAAATGCCAAAATTATTCTTGTTGTCATATCACCAAATTTGTTTTAGTCGAGAAAACTTCCAAAGACCTTATTTTGTGAAAAATTTCGAAAATTGACAACATTTACTGTGAGGTATAGTAGACACTACAACCTTTTTTTTGACAAAACGTAAATGTCAATATTTCGACAATATTTCTTTACACTAAGTGCCAAAGTTTTTCTGTCGTATAAAAACTTCTGATGTAAAAAAAACTTCGGACACTATTACATCGTAATAACGTTACTTAGTTAAAATGTCCAAAATTGACAAACGCCAAAAATGTGTTTGCAGACAAAACACCGATAATATTTATGTAGCCAATCCTACAGTATAGTACTCTGATTAAAGATAAGTACCTTGACTAGTAACGACTAATTCACTTTATACCGATGAAGTTGTCATGATAGAAACAAAGCACTGAACGACGATACTATAATATCACGTGACGAGTGGAAGAGGGAACCATACAAGATATGTGTCATCTATTTTAGGTTAACAGTGACAGTTGTCATATATTTTAGGTTAACAGTGACAGGCACGAGCATTGAATTTAACCTTTTCATATGCTGAATTGAAGCAGTCGTTTTCGTTATTTTTTCACGTGACAGTGATAACATCTTCCTTGCACCTCTTCCTTCTATTCATATCGCGACTTCAAAACAAAAGTGTTGATTACTTATTGTCTATATGTATTTATATTTAGTTTGTGGTATAGTAAACACTACAACTTTTTTTTTTGACAAAACGCAAATGTCAATATTTCGACAATATTTCTTTACACTAAATGTTGCATTATACCGACAAAGATGAAGTTGGCATGCTAGAAACAAAGCACTGAACGACGATACTAAAATATCACATGACGAGTGGAAGTGGGAACCATACAAGATATTTGTCATCTATTTTCGGTTAACAGTGACAATTGTCATATATTTTAGGTTAACAGTGTCAAGCGCGAGCATTGAATTGAACTTTTTCACATGCTGCGAATTGAAGCAGTTTTTGTTATTTTTCCACGTGATAGTGATAACTACGCCCTTGTACCTCTCCTATTCATAACGACTTCAAAATAAAAGTGCAGGTTACTTATTATTGTCTATAGGTATTTATATTTAGTCTGAGTAGTAGCCACTACAACTTTTTTTTTGACAAAACACGAATGTCAATATTTCGACAATACTTCTTTATACTTAATGCCAAAGTTGTATAAAGGGTACACATTAGTTTTAAATTTGGTTTAACCATTTTTTTATTCAAGCTTTTGAAACACATGTCGTAGTCAGATAAAGTAATAGTTTATAAACAAAATAATATCGTTGCGAAAAAATGCTTGTGGGTGAAATTAGTCCCAGATATAATAAATAAGATTACTTTCTTTTTTTTTTTATTTGGGGATTGTTTTAAATGGTTGTATGTCAATACACGTACTACAGTGGCGGCTCGTGGTCAATCATACTGGGAGGTCAAAAATTAATTTAAAAAATAGACATACTTAAAAAAATATAAATAACTCAAATGCACCGCAAAATTTTATACAATCTACAATTCTGTTCAAAATATAGCGATTTTTCGAAACATTCTCATTAAAATCTCTAAGGGATTTTCTGTAACCATTGTCTAGCTGTGTACGAATATCAACATTTCCTACGGTTGCAAAATTTACCGAGCATTTCATGTGTTCTGCAGACGAAGCATGTTTTTTATTTCCTCTTTTAAATGTTTTAAATCTCTTACACCGGATTTGCACTATAGCGAGTCTGACGAGTCTTTAGAAAATAATAAACAAACAAAACAGTAAAATACATTTGATACTTCACAACCACATATCCAGTTAGCTAAATCGTACATTACCTTGCGAAAGTTTCGATGAACATCTTTATTTTTGTCTTTGCTAGTTTGTCGTAAACTTAGTTCTGGCAAAGGACGACCATTTGCCTTGAACTCAACTAATTTTGTAAAATTAAGTTTGTTAGCACTTTTTAGTTGTTTAATTTTCTGCACTACCGACATTTTCTATTATAGCGCATGCACACGCGAATCAAAAATAGTATTTTTACAAAACAACACAACAACAGTAAAACATATCAATATAAATTCTTAAATTGATTTAAAACACGCGAAAATCGAATCAAAAATCGAGCGTAGTTGTACACCCTATACGAAGTCAACGTAAACTGCGGGACCCGGCTCATGACCCAAAGTTGATTATTGTTTCGGACGTTCGCGTTTATTCGGGCGCTGCACGTTTTTCGAGTTTTTCCGGGTAGATCTAATTCAATGAGGACAATTCGCACCGCCAGCCCAAGGTTGAAGAGGATGAATTACGAACGACGGCCGATAAATTTTAAGTTATTGTACTTGCGACTTAATTACCTATTTTAATAAAACACGTAATAATGAATATTTTTTTATATATTGTCAAAATTTTTGGGAGGTCATTGACCAAATGAACATATAGAGAAGCCGCCACTGCACGTACAGATACACTAATTCATTACAAGCAAAATATTGGCACTACGGGAAAATACTTGAGGAAACAAATTAATTCTAAATTTCTTAACCATTTTTTGTTCAAGCTGTTATAGTCCAGTGCATTTAGGAATTGACCCACCATTTTGTATACATTTTTTTCTTTTACCCCCCTTTTCTTCCTCGGTTAGTTTAACTCTAAGTTATCGCACTCCAAAAACAAACCCTTTCGCCGCCATCTTATATTTGGTGTTTTTTTTTTAATTTTTATATCTCGCGTTCTGAGTATCGTACAGTCATAAACTTGGTGTCTTTGGATTCGTTTTGAGTTATGTTATCAAAAATGTTATATGACAAAAAACTGTGCGTTTAACGGGAAAAAAAGTATTGCTTTTCAAAGTCGACAGAGATTAAAAAAAGGTTTTTTTCTTCTTTTCGGTGCCTATCTTTTTTTCAGTCCACCTGACGCTTTTTCGTGACTGAACCTTATTAAAGATAAAGTAATTTCTAGTATTTACAAAAAAAAATTATCCCGATACAACCATTTCTAACCTAACTTTAACCTTAAAGGTGGTGCGGAGTTGAGTTCGGAAAAAGCAGAAAAAATATGTTTATAAAGCTAAAACCAGTCAAAATATTAATTAGTTCAATATAAACACAGTACTGGGTTCAAAAAAAAAGAAATTTTTAGTAATAAATATCAATAGTGTAATTGAATAACATTGGGAAAGAATAAAGTTATCAGAAACCCTTCAAAATGTTCATTTTTCCAATAAAAATCCACCCCTACAAAATTTTTATTAAACACATAGGCATATTTAAACAATTTAACAATAGTTTATTTTAATAAATGAACGGGGGACAAGTCGTATGACGACAAAATGCAGCGTAGCGCGAGCTCTATTCAGCGTATTTCAAAATCCCGCGCGGAACATAGCAACTTTGCGCGTCGATTTTTTCTCTAAACTTTTAACTAATGTAAGTCACATGAAATAAAGAAATTATTGACAATACGGTAAAATGCTTGAAGGTACAAATTAGTCAGAACTTTAATAAATGTCATTGTCGATTTTGCTTTTGGTTTCAGAATGTTTTAAACGATTTTTATCAACTCTGTTAGAATACGGCGTCATGTAATCAGCTAGATTAATTAATTGTCAACATAATATTGTCATGGAAAAATGCTTGTGGGTACAAATTAGTTTAAATTTAATAGATTGCAAATAAGAATATTTTCTTTTTTCTGATTTGGGATTGTATCTCAAAATTGAATAAACTAATTGATTACAAGCAATATACTATCATTACGGGAAAGTGCTTGGGGGTACAAATTAATTCAAAATTTGATAGATACGAAAATGTCAATATTTCGACAATACTTCTTTACACTAAGCCAGAAAGCAAGAAAATTTTCAACTCATTTTGTGTCTAGTGTTGAATGCTACCTTTTGTTTGGAAGTACGGCCTACTTTGTTCTCGATAAGAAATACCAAAATGTTGTTAAACTTCTCGCAATTTGTTTATTAATTCTTTTAGGAAAAATTTTTTAATGACAAAACGAAATCTGTAGATCAGCTTACATCCGAACGTGGTCACGAGATGTCGGCACGTTCGCGTTTTTAGTTATAAATATTAACGTAGTGCAGCGTTGTTCTCGTGTAGTTTTTTTCGCAAATGTTTCATAATGGCCGTCGGTAAAATGTGATTTTATTAGAAAGAAAATTCAACAATAAACCGATTGTCGAAATATGAATCGTGACGACGAGCGTCGCGAGTGCCGTAATTAAAAATGTCGTCCCACGAACAATGTCTAACCTTAAACTTAGTTATTGGTGACAGTTGGACCGTTTTCGTCGGCACGAGAGTTTCCAAGCGCAAATGGCCCCCTCGCCCGAAAATGACAACGCACCGAAAGCACCGGACAAATGCGACAAAACAAAGAGTACGGACACATCGTCGGTCAATAACGTGGAAATTACAGGCACCGCAAATGCAACCAGTAAGGTACGTATGTTACCGACCTCGTCGGTTTGTCGATCACGCCCAGTGTGTGTACGCGTGTCGTTATCGGGGGGCCTGAGTGAGTTTTCAGGAAATCATCGATTTTCTTCGTTATTATTGGTAAATTTTTGCGATACGTCGTTGCGAGTGCAAATGGCCGCCCTCATACGCTGACGTATCGAGCGATGTTTTTTCGTTTCATTTTTACAAACGAATTAATTTTTAACGTCGTCGAATTCGGATCAACTTCTCCTCCAAACAACATTTCGACGTTCGCTTTCGACGACGACGTTCCGCGTCAAAAACCACTAATAATGACGTAGCATTTTGGGCGTAATCTTTGCCGATTTTCCTCGTTTGCGAAAATAAAAAGGCCTCACGTGTACCGCCGTAAAGAAACTAAAACAAAATTCCGAACACTTTCAGGAAGCGTCCGTATCGGGGCTCGACGATGGTGGATTAAAGCGCATTGCTCGATCCAGCCATTAGTTATAAGACACCTAAAGATCGATTGGGCAAAAGCGAACTGTTTCAGGTGAGTGTTTTTCAGGGTTCGTATTCGTTTCATCGACACGACAGCTTCGCAGAATTTTGCTCGAGAAAGCCAAGAGGATGATAGAAAGGCGCAGGCGACCAGCGCTTAGCGGCAAGGAATCTGTACGCTACTATAACACCACTGCCAAGCATCGTACGAGACGTAGACGAGAACCCAATTCGATTTCGGAGAACTTAACACACGGAGGAAGTTTAAATAATTTAGCCGAAGACGCATTTGTACGCATCTGCTAGTCATTTGCACCGTCTTACGAAACCAGTTAGCACTCGCCAACGCCAAGGAGGTTTGTTATTATTATCATTATTACCACCGCCTTTTTATTTCGTTTTGCAGGTAGTTTGCCATGCAACGCCAATGCCGGACTTGCTTCGCTTTTTACGATAAACAATTTTTCAAGAAATGGCCCAGAAAAAGTCGAAGACAAAAGGTTGAGCACACGATAATCGAAATGGAATCGAAAGTCTTTTGAGCACGATTCGTTAAATCAAGATTACAGCGAGTCGGAATTGGAAATACAGACTAGAATACCTCGTGTGCCTACAAAATTTACCTCTAGATATAATCTCGATATTTGTGGTGGCGGTGTGGGGAATTGTGCTAACGTCGATGACGCTCTTACTATTTCGACTCTCGAACGCACCGATAAAATTTTAGAAAACGAATTGTCGTACGGTAAAACGTCCGAATCAGGTGCTAATTGCTTTCCGGAATATCTGCTTCCTAGCTTGACGAGCCGAAACATCATCCCTTTGCCAAAGTACGTCGAGGATAAGGTATGTATCTCTGGGTATCGAATGGATTATGTTAGTTGTTTGTAGAAGGTGGACGAGAACGGTAACGCTCTGGGTCAGAACTCTTTGGATGGAAAGAAGAATAAGAAGAAGAAGATTCAGACAGCCGACAAAAACGTAGTTGTCTTAGAAGGCAAAGATGTAAGTTTTACGGATTTGAAGGTTGTACGAATTTTATTCGTTGTTGTTTAAGGTCGTAGGTCACAGAAGCGACATAGTGCACGACGTTGACAAAATCATGGAGTTTCTCGGCGAACAGAGCGAATCGAAAAAGATGGGCGAACACAAACGAAGACGAACAGCACCAAGAAGCAGCGCACGCGTTCCAAGGGTAAGTCGGAAAAGATGCAGAAAAGTAATTCGATGGAGGAGATTTCTGTGAGCAAGCTCGACGATTTCAACCTGAAGGAGTACGACGTCGGCAAGGTGCCTCTAAGGAGTACGAAAAGCAACATAGAGCGCCCGCGCGAACGCAGATCGTGGGGTAACTCGGAGGTACGTGACATACTTGAAAACAAAACAGTGAAATTTTACAACTAATTTGTACCCATTAACTTTTGCTTGTTGTTGGAAAATGCTTTTTTTAAACCATTTTTTGTTCAAGCTCTTGAAACACGTGCCGTAGTCAGATAAAGTAATAGTTTATAAACAATGTCCTTGCGAAAAATGCTTATGGGTGAAATTAGTCCAAATAAGATTATCTTTTTTTTCTGTTTTGGGGAATTTTTGAAACAGTTGTATATCAATAGACGTTGTGCGATTAGATAAATTAATTGATTACAAGCGAAATGTTGGCTTTACAGGAAAATGCTTGTGGGTACAAATTTAGTTCTAAATTCGATAGATAAGGTTCGCGATTTTTTAAACCATTTTTTGGTCAAGCTCTTGAAAGGTGTGTCATAGTCAGATAAATCAATTGTTTATAAACAAAATAATATTCTTGCGAAACATTGCGTGTGGGTGGAATTAGTTCTAAATACGATAACAAGATCTTCTTTTTTCTGATTTGCGGAATTTTTTAAACGGTTGTCAAAAGACGCTGTGCAATTAGATAAATTTGGGATAATGCTTGGGGGTACAAATTAGTTCTAAATTCGATAGATAAGGTTCGCGATTTTTTAAAACCATTTTTTGTTCAAGCGCTTTAAACACGTGTCATAGTCAGATAAATTAATTGTTTATAAACAAAATAATGTTCTTGCGAGAACTTGCGTATGGGTGAAATTAGTTCCAAATACAATAAAAAGATCTTCTTTTTTCTGATTTGCGGAGTTTTTTAAACGGTTGTCAAAAGACGCTGTGCAATTAGATACATTTGGGATAATGCTTGGGGGTACAAATTAGTTCTAAATTGATAGATAAGGTTCGCGATTTTTTAAAACCATTTTTTGTTCAATCGCTTTAAACACGTGTCATAGTCAGATAAATTAATTGTTTATAAACAAAATAATGTTCTTGCGAGAACTTGCGTATGGGTGAAATTAGTTCCAAATACAATAAAAAGATCTTCTTTTTTCTGATTTGCGGAGTTTTTTAAACGGTTGTCAAAAGACGCTGTGCAATTAGATACATTTGGGATAATGCTTGGGGGTACAAATTAGTTCTAAATTCGATAGATAAGGTTCGCGATTTTTTAAAACCATTTTTTGTTCAATCGCTTTAAACACGTGTCATAGTCAGATAAATTAATTGTTTATAAACAAAATAATGTTCTTGCGAGAACTTGCGTATGGGTGAAATTAGTTCCAAATACAATAAAAAGATCTTCTTTTTTCTGATTAGCGGATTTTTTTAAACGGTTGTCAAAAGACGCTGTGCAATTAGATAAAGTAATTGATTACAAGCAAAATGTTGGCTTTACAGGAAAATGCTTGGGGGTACAAATTAGTTCTAAATTCGATTGATAAGGTTAGCGATTTTTTAAACCATTTTTTGGTCAAGCTCTTGAAACGTGTGTCATAGTCAGATAAATCAATTGTTTATAAACAAAATAATATTCTTGCGAAAAATTGCGTGTGGGTGGAATTAGTTCTAAATACGATAAAAAGATCTTCTTTTTCTGATTTGCGGAATTTTTTAAACGGTTGTCAAAAGACGCTGTGCAATTAGATAAATTTGGGATAATGCTTGGGGTACAAATTAGTTCTAAATTCGATAGATAAGGTTCGCGATTTTTAAAACCATTTTTGTTCAAGCGCTTTAAACACGTGTCATAGTCAGATAAATTAATTGTTTATAAACAAAATAATGTTCTTGCGAGAACTTGCGTATGGGTGAGATTAGTTCCAAATACAATAAAAAGATCTTCTTTTTCTGATTTGCGGAGTTTTTAAACGGTTGTCAAAGACGCTGTGCAATTAGATACATTTGGGATAATGTGGGGGTACAAATTAGTTCTAAATTCGATAGATAAGGTTCGCGATTTTTTAAAACCATTTTTGTTCAATCGCTTTAAACACGTGTCATAGTCAGATAAATTAATTGTTTATAAACAAAATAATGTTCTTGCGAGAACTTGCGTATGGGTGAAATTAGTTCCAAATACAATAAAAAGATCTTCTTTTTTCTGATTAGCGGATTTTTTAAACGGTTGTCAAAAAGACGCTGTGCAATTAGATAAAGTAATTGATTACAAGCAAAAATGCTTGGCTTTACAGGAAAATGCTTGGGGGTACAAATTAGTTCTAAATTCGATTGATAAGGTTAGCGATTTTTTAAACCATTTTTTGGTCAAGCTCTTGAAACGTGTGTCATAGTCAGATAAATCAATTGTTTATAAACAAAATAATATTCTTGCGAAAAATTGCGTGTGGGTGGAATTAGTTCTAAATACGATAAAAAGATCTTCTTTTTTCTGATTTGCGGAATTTTTTAAACGGTTGTCAAAAGACGCTGTGCAATTAGATAAATTTGGGATAATGCTTGGGGGTACAAATTAGTTCTAAATTCGATAGATAAGGTTCGCGATTTTTTAAAACCATTTTTTGTTCAAGCGCTTTAAACACGTGTCATAGTCAGATAAATTAATTGTTTATAAACAAAATAATGTTCTTGCGAGAACTTGCGTATGGGTGAGATTAGTTCCAAATACAATAAAAAGATCTTCTTTTTTCTGATTTGAGGATTTTTTTAAACGGTTGTCAAAAGACGCCGTGCAATTAGATAAATTAATTGATTACAAGCAAAACGTTGGCTTTACAGGAAAATGCTTGGGGGTACAAATTAGTTCTAAATTCGATAGATAAGGTTCGCGATTTTTTAAACCATTTTTTGTTCAAGCGCTTGAAACACGTGTCATTGTCAGATAAATTAATTGTTTATAAACAAAATAATGTTCTTGCGAGAACTTGAGTATGGGTGAGATTAGTTCCAAATACAATAAAAAGATCTTCTTTTTTCTGATTTGCGGATTTTTTTAAACGGTTGTCAAAAGACGCCGTGCAATTAGATAAATTAATTGATTACAAGCAAAACGTTGGCTTTACAGGAAAATGCTTGGGGGTACAAATTAGTTCTAAATTCGATAGATAAGGTTCGCGATTTTTTAAACCATTTTTTGTTCAAGCGCTTGAAACACGTGTCATTGTCAGATAAATCAATTGTTATAAACAAAATAATATTCTTGCGAAAAATTGCCTGTGGGTGGAATTAGTTCTAAATACGATAACAAAATCTTCTTTTTTCTGATTTGCGGAATTTTTTAAACGGTTGTCAAAAGACGCTGTACAATTAGATAAATTAATTGATTAATTTGGGATAATGATTGGAGATACAAATTAGTTCTAAATTCGATAGATAAGATTCGCGATTTTTTAAACCATTTTTTGTTCAAGCGCTTGAAACACGTGTCATAGTCAGATAAATCAAATGTTTATAAACAAAATAATATTCTTGCGAAAAATTGCGTGTGGGTGGAATTAGTTCTAAATACGATAACAAGATCTTCTTTTTTCTGATTTGCGGAATTTTTTAAACGGTTGTCAAAAGACGCTGTGCAATTAGATAAATTAATCGATTAATTTGGGATAATGCTTAGGGGTACAAATTAGTTCTAATTTCGATAGATAAGGTTCGCAATTTTTTTAAACCATTTTTTGTTCAAGCGCTTGAAACACGTGTCATAGTCAGATAAATCAATTGTTTATAAACAAAATAATATTCTTGCGAAAAATTGCGTGTGGGTGGAATTAGTTCTAAATACGATAAAAAAGATCTTCTTTTTCTGATTTGGGGAATTTTTAAACGGTTGTCAAAAGACGCTGTGCAATTAGATAAATTAATTGATTAATTTGGGATAATGCTTGGGGGTACAAATTAGTTCTAAATTCGATAGATAAGGTTCGCGATTTTTAAAACCATTTTTGTTCATGCGCTTTAAACACTTGTCATAGTCAGATAAATTAATTGTTTATAAACAAAATACTGTCCTTGCGAAAAAATGCTTATGGGTGAAATTAGGCTTAAGTATAATAAATAAGATTATCTTTTTTTCTGTTTTGGGAATTTTTAAACGGTTGTATGTCAAAAGACGTTGTGCAATTAGATAAATTAATTGATTACATGCAAAATGTTGGCATTACGGGAAAATGCTGGGCGGTACAAATTAATTGCATTTTTTCTGATAAGATCGTCAATTTTTTCCGTTTTTTAATTTTGTATATCAAAACTCGTCGTGTAATTGTTTACGAACAAAATATTGGCATTATGGGAAAATGCTTGGGGATACTAATTAGTTTTAAAATCGATAGATAAGGTTTGAATTTTTTATACTATTTTTTAATCGAGCTCTTGAAACATGTGCCGTAGTCAGATAAATTAATAGTGTATAAACAAAATAATGCGAAAAAATGCTTATGGGTGAAATTAGTCCATATACAATAAATAAAATTATCTTTTTTTTTATGATTTGGGAAATTTTTTGAACGGTTGTATGTCAAAAGACATTGTGCAATTATATAAATTAATTGATTATAAGCAAAATGTTGGCTTTACGGGAAAATGCTTTGGGGTACAAATTAGTTTTAAATTTGGTAGAATCATTTTGAAACCCCTTGAAACAATTATCGTAGTCAGAGAAATTAGTTGATTATAAAAAAAATAATGTCATTAAATAAAAATGCTTGTGGGTAAAATTAGTCCCAAATATAATGAAGAAGATTATCTCCTTTTTTTTCTAATTTGGGAATTCTTGAAACGATTGTATTTAACATACATACAAGCCGTTTATGCAATTACATAATTTAATTGCTTACAACCAAAATATTGACATTACGTAAAAATGCTTGCGAGTACAAATTAGTTCTAAATTCGATATATAAGACCATTTGTTGATATTGAAGTGCCGTTTAGATCACGTAATTGAATATGTACAAAATAATGTCATTAAAGAAAAAATGCTATTTGGTGAAATTAGTCTCCATTATAATAAATATCGACATAGTTGCTTAATGCGTATGCATTTACCGTACGTGATCGTTAACACGAGTCGACACTAGGTGTCGCAAAACTTATTGTTTGAATAATAAGTAAGATTATTTTCTTTTTTCTGATTTGGAAATTTTTAAAATATTGTATCTTCAAACACTTTGGGAAAATGCTTGG